>JAGTTL010001214.1:0-15013 GCA_036851935.1 Coregonus suidteri | reverse complement strand
TACTATGAAATACCACTTCCACCCACTTAAAAAAATACTATAGTATACTATGGTAGAAATACTATAGTATTCACTGTAGTGTTTTTGCAGACTTTACTGTAGTATTCACTGTCGAGTTTTTGCGGACTAAAGACTGTAGTATACTGTAGTATTTACAGTTAACTATAGTATAAATACTGTAGTAAAATAACTGTAGTACATACTATAGTAATTAATGTAATGTTTACTGCGAATTGTAGTAGTATTGGTAGTAGTAGTAATATTTACTGTAGCGTTTATGCGGACTGTACTATACTGTAGAATTTACTGTAGTGTTTTTGCAGACTGTAGTATACTGTAGTATTTACTGTAGTGTTATTGCAGACATTTCAGGAAACCTACCGGAGAAATACTAAAAGAGCACATTTTCCAAGTTCAGAGCTTCTGCTCTTTTCTATAACCTGTAGGGAACACAATATGGTATTTACTTTGCTAATTGTGATATGAGGGAGTGGAATGAGCAGGGCATATGCAAATTAAATAAATACTGTAGTTTTTACTATAACAGTGTTTTTGCGGATATCTACTGTATTATTTATTATAGTATTTTTCATTATACTTCAACATTCTATAGTAAGTATTACACATGATCGAAGGATTCTACAGTGTGTAGTATAGTATTATACAGTATACTAGAGTTTACTATACAATTATATAGTAAGTTGTGTAGTACAATATAGTAAACTGTAGAATTTTTTAATGTGGGCATAATAATATCATTTTGAAGAATTTGTTCCTTGTGAGTTTCTGTTATGTGAGTTTCCATTAACAAAAAAAGACACACAGGGTTATGAAAGCAAATGTTTTTCAGAATAATATGAGTTTAATTTGTTTTATTTTTGGGACTGGAAAAGGTTAACATGTTTTGTCAAAGACAGGAAATACAACAGGAAATATAACCTACTTATGCCAATATATGTATTGGACAGAGCACAAGGAGGTACATCTTGGTGAGAAACACGAATAAATACAACCCAATAAATACAGATCATTACATTATTTTTTATGGCCTGATAAACCTTCTGCTGATCTAGTGTTCTAGAGAACACAAAGGACTCTGCAAGTCAGACTTCTTTACAAAACCACAAAACCATATCCTTGAGGGTTAAGGACACATCCTACTGAGGTTGACAATATTCACAAAGCCCTGTTTGCTGTAAGAAGCTAAACAAGCCCACAAATTCATCACCAAACCCCTGAAGCCACACTGAACCTCCACCGCCCACCCGTCTGAGAGGCTGCCTGCCTGCAGTCGAGAGGAAAATAATTTTCAAAGGAGCAGCGCTAACCCAGATGTACCTGCAATAAAATAAATCACTACTTTGGGAAAGGTTGTCTCATTGAGCCTAAGCATAAAAGTACGTGTGCAAACTCTTCAAAAAGGAGGCAGGAGGATAAGATACAATGAATTTGCGGCTTTGCAATCGATGTGAGATTAGGCCTATATGTTTTTTTACTTGCTGTTTTCTATGTTATATTCTTTCAATCACTGAGGGCTTTATGTACAAGAAACGGTGTGAAAATATTCATATTGTAATGACCCAGCTGGGTCATAAAGTAAAAGAGAGACGGCACCAGGTGTACAGGCAGAACACAGGTTTATTCCTGAATGGGCTATTGTTCAGGCCACAGCCCACGCCGCTAAACCTCGAACATACACAAATATAACATGTCAAATCAAGGGTCCCGAACAGAAGAGAGAGAGATGAGACCGTAACCCCTATTTAAGCATTCCAAAACCCCGCGGGATTACCCATCATACCCCCCCAACCTTTCCATCTGTCCTGGCATATTTAACCCCTGCTAGCACCCATGAGAACGATAACACACCCATGAACACAGAACACAATACAGGGTCGTTACATAGCCCCCCCCTTTCTAAACCCTAGCCCCTAGGGTTTACAAAACAAAATCCTTAAAACGACCCGGAGGTCGCATCAGTCTCTTGTGCCTCCCCTTGACTCTCACTGGTGGGACCCCCAGAACACTCATCTGCCCCAATGTCATTTCCAGCGCCCTCCGAAGAGGCAGCCCCCGTCCCCAGGCTCAGCTTGCACTAGAGTCTCCTCGCTAGACTGTCCCCGTGTGCTCACATCAGAGTCCTCACTTCCATTCCCTACCGTTTTCCTCCCTCTGTAGGGCGCCAATCGGTCCCGGTGGACCACCACCTTCCTGCTCCGTGGGGGAACCTCCACCCGGTACGTCACCTCCCCCACTCTCTCTATCACCAGGCACGACCCCACCCAGGCACTGTCCAGCTTTGGGCACCGCCCCTTCTTGCGCGTGGGGTTGTGAAGCCACACGCGTTCTCCCGCTCCAAAGTGCCTCCCCCTAGCGCGTGAGTCATAGTGGCGCTTTTGGCGCATTCCTGCGTTCTCGAGTTGCTCTCTTGCGAAGGTGTGAGCCGCTTCTAACCGGTTCTGCAGACGACGAACATAGTTCGGGCCAGGCAAAACCCCGTCGTCGTTATCAGGAGGGTGGCCAAACGTCAGTTCGGCTGGGGTGCGCAACTCACGACCTAACATTAGTAGCGCTGGGGAGCACGCAGTCGATTCTTGAACAGCCGACCTACATGCCATAAGAATAAACGGTAAGTGGGTGTCCCAATCTCTCTGGTGTTTTGAGGTAACGATAGCCAGCTGTTGTGCTAATGTTCTGTTAAATCTTTCCACCAGCCCATCACTCTGGGGGTGAAGCGGAGTAGTGCGCGTCTTCTCCGCGCCTAACCGTCTACACAACTCTGAGAACACCCGTGACTCAAAGTTTCTCCCCTGGTCGCTGTGTATAGACTGTGGCACCCCGAACCGACTGATTATTCCCCCTACCAATGCATCAGCTACTGTTTCTGCCTCCTGGTCTGGGAGAGCGTAAGCCTCTGGCCACTTGGTGAAGTAGTCCATAGCAGTTAGAATCCACCTGTTACCGCTGTCTGTGGTTGGAAACGGTCCAACTATGTCTACCCCCAGTCTCTCCATGGGCTCCCCTACTGGGAATTGTTGTAGGAGGGCGTGTGACTGACCTGGAGGTCCTTTCTTAGCAGCACACTCATCGCACTGCCTGCAAAAGTCCTCCACATCCCTCCTGTGCCTGGCCCAATAGAAGCCTTTACGTACGCGCTTTAACGTTTTGGAGACCCCAAAATGCCCTGCGCCTACTCCCCCGTGAAGCTGCTGTAACACGCTCCCTTGCAGCCTTTTGGGAACCACTACCTGCCACGTCATTTCTCCAGTAGCTGGCTTTTTCCACCCCTCTGGAGCACTCCCTCAGCCACTCTAAGGACTGAGAATTTAGCCCAGAGTCCTTTGGTGACTGGTGATAGAGGGGCTACTTCCCCCCATGGCGGTCGTCTTCTCTCTTCCACCCACCCCAGCACAGGACGCAGCTCTGCGTCCTCCTCCTGGCGACGCCTCCACTCCCCGACGTCCACAGCCTCAAGCTCCCGGCACTCTGTCACCCTCAGCTGACTCACCGTGGCGGTGACTCCCTCCTCCATGCACAGTTCCCTCTCTCGCTCCACCCGTTTGGCGCAGTACCCACAGCCGTCCTCAGCACACGGGCGGCGGGACAAGGGCGTCTGCATTGCTGTGGCGAAGGCCGGCCCTGTGCTCCACCTGGAAGTCGTAGGGTTGCAGCTCCTCCAACCAGCGGGCGATCTGACCCTCTGGCTCCTTGAAGGAGAGAAGCCACTGCAGGGCGGAGTGATCCGTCCGCACCACAAACGGCAGGCCCCCCAGGTAGTACTTGAAATGGCGTACTGCTGCCACGACAGCCAAAAGCTCCCTCCTTGTCACGCAGTAGCGTTTTTCAGCCTTATCAAAAGTTCTGCTGTAATAAGCTACTACGTGCTCCCCGTCAGAACCACGCTGAGCCAGCACGGCCCCCAAGCCCTCATTGCTTGCGTCGGTGTCCAGGATAAACGGACGGTTCGGGTCTGGTGAGGACAGGACAGGGGCCTCCACCAGGGCACGTTTGAGGGCCTCAAACGCCCGCTGGTGCTCTTCGGTCCACTGAAAAACAGTGTCCTTCTTGAGAAGGTGGTTCAAAGGAGCTGCTATCCCCGCAAACCCTTTCACAAACCTACGATAGTAGGATGCCAGACCCAGGAAGCTCTTAACCTCTTTTTTTCCCCTTGGAATTGGCCACCCCCTCACAGCCTCCACTTTGTCTGGCATCGTGCTGATACCCTCACCACCCAGCTGATGACCCAGGAACGCCAACTCCCTTTGCATGAAATGGCACTTTTCCGGGTGTAATTTTAGCCCCGCCCCCGAGATCCTCTCCAGCACTCGCCTAAGTGCCCCCAGTGCCCCCTCAAACGACGTGCCGTGTACCAATATGTCGTCTAGGTACACGACACACTCGTCTCTCGGAACCCCCCGCCAGCACCCTGTCCATGAGCCTCTCAAAGGTGGCAGGAGCATTACAAAGGCCGAAGCACAGCACCTTGAACTGCCAATGGCCCCTATCCGTGGAGAAGCCGTTTTTTCACGTGCCCAGGCGAGAGGGGCACCTGCCAGTAGCCACTGCGCAGATCAAGGGAAGAGAACCACGAGGACCCTCTGACGTGGTCTAGCGACTCATCGATCCTCGGTATGGGGTAAGAGTCTTTAGTGGTGACAGAATTTAGGCCCCTGTAGTCCGCACAAAACCTAAGTTTACCCCCTTTCTTAGGCACCATGACGACCGGCGCGGACCATGGGCTATCTGATGGCTCAATGAAATCAGCCCGCAACATGTCAGCAATAGCTGTGGCTGCTGCTTCCCTCTTGGCAAGGGGAATGCGACGGGGCCGAATTTTAATGGGTTGGTTGTCCCCAGTGTCGATGTCGTGCTGAACCAGGTGCGTTTGCCCTACCTCATCTTCCCCCCAAGCGAAGCTATCTTTAAAGTCAAACAGCAGCTGCTTTAACTGTCTCTGTTGTCTCTCGTCCAGACCTTGACAGTTTTTCAGCCACACAGCCTCAACGGCGTCGATAACTTCCTCCTTCCCCCCGTCGGGCTGATGGGGTGAAGGAGCCAGTGTGTTTTGGGCTACTGGGATGCCTGTGCTTGCACCATTATGGGGAGTGAAGGTCGTTGCCGCCGGGAGACAGCTGCTGGGATGGCACAACGACCAAGGGAGCAGCCGGGACGACCAGTGGAGTTTCGGCAAAGCTTGGAGGAAGACGGAAGGGACAGCCCTGCCCCCTGCTGGCCCTCCCGAAGGCGACATTCCCACTGTGGGCCCCCCGACAGCCTCAAAGTGCCCGAAGCTAAGTCCAACTGAGCCCCACAGTTTTTTTCAAAAAGTCCATTCCCAGTATACAGGGGTCCTGTACCGCTGCTACCCACACCGGACACCCCACAGTTCTCCCCCCCCACAGTCACAGACAACCGACACTTCCCTAACATGGGGGCTAGCTCCCCCGTGACAGTCCGTAGCTGGACAAGGGTCGGCTCCACCCGCACCCCAACAGGTAGTATGTCTGGTCTCACCAGGGTTACTGTAGAGCCCGTGTCGACCAGGGCCAAACATTCCACCCCCTCTACCTTGACGATGACATTGCAGAAGTCCCCAATGGTGGTACGTCCCACCACAACTACCGGACTAGGAAACACGGTGGCAGCTACACCCTGGGGAAGCAGGTCCCCACCCTCTTGCCTGCGCTGCTGGGTACCTCTTCTGCTTACTGTGGGTTCGGGGGCGGAGGGGTGGGCCCGCGCTGCCCCCTGCGCGAGAACCCGCTGTCGTTTCCCTGTTGACTGGAGAATCTGCCACACTCCCGCTGAATGTGGCCAGGCTGGCCACAACCCCAGCAGACAATGGAAGTTGAGCTGACACTGCGATGTTGTCTGGAGCCCCTCTCAATGACAAGCGAAGCGGTCTTGACTAACCCGCCCAACTCGTCGACCCACTCTGGTTTGGTGACCCCCGGCACCCCGGCCGCCGCTGCTCTCACCTCTGGTTGACTGGCAACCTCCACTCTCACTCCCTCACCCCAGATCAGCTCCCTCTTCCTGGCTATCTCCACTGCAGCCCGCAGAGATGCTGGGTCCGACATCTGAACATGCTTACCCAGTTCGGTGGGGGAGAGCGCTCTAATAAAACTGTCCCGTGCCAGCTCGTCTTGCACCCCAATCGGCATAGTTGCATAAGCCCGCCCTGGTCAGGCTCAGAATATCACTTGCCAACGCCTTTAATGATTCCCCCTGAAGTCTCTTTTTGTTATTCAGTTCAATCCGCAGCATGTTGGGCTGTGCATCGCTGCCGAAACGGCCCCCCAATGCCTCCACTAGCGCACCGTAGTCGCCCCTCTCGTCCGGGGCTAGCGTTAGCAGGCATTCCGACGCCTCCTCTGCCAGGCTCAGGGCAAGCTGTAACCCTTTCGTCTCGTCAGACCACCTCCCGGCTCTAGCCAACAACTCGAATTGAGTGAAAAAAACTTCCCATTTACCTTGTCCATTGAACTTTGGAAGTTTAGCCGCTACCGTGGGCTAATGGCAATAGGGCGCTGCCATCTCTGTTTACATAAGGAGGCCCAGCCATTTCCGCACGCGGTGACGTCGATATCTCCGTCGCCGTGACGTCTGTTCTGGTTGAGCGGTTTGAAGGAAAACCCGCCCGTTCTGCCATCTTGCTGACTGACAATTTAACTTCCGCCATGTGGCTCTCCAGCTCTTCTACAGCCGTCATCGCCTGACCCTCCCGACCGGGTACACCCGAGCCCACAACGGACACTTTGTCCGACTCTTCCTTAACTTTCCGCCTCGCCCCGATCATCATGACCGTAGATGCGAGTCACGCTAAAGCTAACCACGGCCTATACTGAAACAGCTAACTCGCCTAATCTCGATCTATCCCGTCGTTCGAAAAGCACTTCTGACACCAATGTAATGACCCAGCTGGGTCATAAAGTAAAAGAGAGACGGGCACCAGGTGTACAGGCAGAACACAGGTTTATTCCTGTATTCCTGAATGGGCTATTGTTCAGGCCACAGCCCACGCTGCTAAACCTCGAACATACACAAATATAACATGTCAAATCAAGGGTCCCGAACAGAAGAGAGAGAGATGAGACCGTAACCCCTATTTAAGCATTCCAAAACCCCGCGGGATTACCCATCATACCCCCCCAACCTTTCCATCTGTCCTGGCATATTTAACCCCTGCTAGCACCCATGAGAACGATTACACACCCATGAACACAGAACACAATACAGGGTCGTTACAATATTAACACCACAGTGTCTGACAAAACACCCTGCCTACACACTGTTTACTTTTGATGACTGTCACAGATCCCCCCGGTACTGCTGCTCATTCCGTTCACCAGTTCCGGAGGTCTACGTCACCGGCTTTCTAGGCGTCACTGACATTGATCATTAACACCAACCCTGGACTGTCTTGTCTCATTACGCACACCTGGTTCCCATTCCCCCTGATTAGTATGTGTATATATGTGCCCACTGTTCCCCATTGTCCTAGTCGATTATTGTCCCATGTCCGTTGGTCTCGTGAGTACTGTGCGCTTGTTGTTTATGGGTCTCGTCCCGTGTATTGTGTAGAGGTTACACCTCGCTCTTTGTTTGGGTTACATCCCTTTTGTGTGTATATATATATATATATATACGTGTTGGTGTTGGGTGGAGTAATAAAACCCCTAATACATATTCCTGCGCCTGTCTTCCTGTCATTATACAATGTAACAACGACTATGGAGCTTGTCTCAGCTTGAATACCACTGAATTCAAGGTAAAGATCCTTCCAATTAATCTTACCATCCACACAGTTAATTAAAGTAACCGTTCTGTTACCAGCACTTCAGACAATGCAGAGAGAAGCTTGTTTCACGGACAGCCAAGAGGTGCTGCTGAATAATGTAGCGCAGGAGTTTTCAAACTTTTTTTGCCCAGGCACCCCACCCAGGTAAACCTGCGACCCAGGGACCCCCATCATATGTTAGCAAAAAAAGCTTTCCTGAACGTGGAAAGGAAGACTAGTAATCAAATGGGTTGTTCTTGGTTAATGTGCACCAACAGGATATTTTTGTTTGAAACCCGCTCGCATATTGATTACTGACAACTGATATTTTCATGAGGCTCAGACACATTTTCAATCACATGCTTCTGGTGTAACAGGTGCAGCTGTCATCCACCTGAATATGCTTCACATCTCAACTGATAATTATCTGTGTAGACAGGGTGCAATGGAGGGATGGTTCTTCTGTCACTCTGAGGAATGATACATGTGAGAGGACCTGAATTTTGGTTGTATTTCCCAGAATAAATGACCTTTAGTTCAGTCATACTTAACAACAGATGGGTTCACTAGTTCCTATCACACCATAGACATCACCACACCATAGTTACAGTGGGGGGAAAAAAGTATTTAGTCAGCCACCAATTGTGCAAGTTCTCCCACTTAAAAAGATGAGAGCGGCCTGTAATTTTCATCATAGGTACACGTCAAATATGACAGACAAAATGAGAAAAAAATCCTGAAAATCACATTGTAGGATTTTTAATGAATTTATTTGCAAATTATGGTGGAAAATAAGTATTTGGTCACCTACAAACAAGCAAGATTTCTGGCTCTCACAGACCTGTAACTTCTTCTTTAAGAGGCTCCTCTGTCCTCCACTCGTTACCTGTATTAATGGCACCTGTTTGAACTTGTTATCAGTATAAAAGACACCTGTCCACAACCTCAAACAGGCACACTCCAAACTCCACTATGGCCAAGACCAAAGAGCTGTCAAAGGACACCAAAAACAAAATTGTAGACCTGCACCAGGCTGGGAAGACTGAATCTGCAATAGGTAAGCAGCTTGGTTTGAAGAAATCAACTGTGGGAGCAATTATTAGGAAATGGAAGACATACAAGACCACTGATAATCTCCCTCGATCTGGGGCTCCACACAAGATCTCACCCCGTGGGGTCAAAATGATCACAAGAACGGTGAGCAAAAATACCAGAACCACACGGGGGGACCTAGTGAATGACCTGCAGAGAGCTGGGACCAAAGTAACAAAGCCTACCATCAGTAACACACTACGCCGCCAGGGACTCAAATCCTGCAGTGCCAGACGTGTCCAGGCCCGTCTGAAGTTTGCTAGAGTGCATTTGGATGATCCAGAAGAGGATTGGGAGAATGTCATATGGTCAGATGAAACCAAAATATAACTTTTTGGTAAAAACTCAACTCGTCGTGTTTGGAGGACAAAGAATGCTGAGTTGCATCCAAAGAACACCATACCTACTGTGAAGCATGGGGGTAGTAACATCATGCTTTGGGGCTGTTTTTCTGCAAAGGGACCAGGACGACTGATCCGTGTAAAGGAAAGAATGAATGGGGCCATGTATCGTGAGATTTTGAGTGAAAACCTCCTTCCATCAGCAAGGGCATTGAAGATTAAACGTGGCTGGGTCTTTCAGCATGACAATGATACCAAACACACCGCCCGGGCAACGAAGGAGTGGCTTCGTAAGAAGCATTTCAAGGTCCTGGAGTGGCCTAGCCAGTCTCCAGATCTCAACCCCATAGAAAATCTTTGGAGGGAGTTGAAAGTCTGTGTTGCCCAGCGACAGCCCCAAAACATCACTGCTCTAGAGGAGATCTGCATGAAGGAATGGGCCAAAATACCAGCAACAGTGTGTAAAAACCTTGTGAAGACTTACAGAAAACGTTTGACCTGTGTCATTGCCAACAAAGGGTATATAACAAAGTATTGAGAAACTTTTGTTATTGACCAAATACTTATTTTCCACCATAATTTGCAAATAAATTCATTAAAAATCCTACAATGTGATTTTCTGGAGAAACAAAATCTCATTTTGTCTGTCATAGTTGACGTGTACCTATGATGAAAATTACAGGCCTCTCTCATCTTTTTAAGTGGGAGAACTTGCACAATTGGTGGCTGACTAAATACTTTTTTTCCCCATTGTACCCCAATCTACAGATTACCATCGACTTACACCAGTCAGGGCCATACTATTGACAGGACACAACCCACTGGGCACACAACATTGTTTCAATGGGATTTGGCAATGTATTGTGATGTGGAATCTACAGGGAAACTACATTGGATTTGCAAAAAGTCATCAATGTAAATTGTTTTGAGAGTACATTTTTTACCACAGGATTGTCATCATGGTTACCAATTTTCAACAACAGACAAACCTTGTATAAAATATGTTGAATTTGTACCTTTGAAACAATGTCTGATCTTCAATGTTACATATCCACTATCAGAAAAAAACTAAGTTCAGCAGCACCTCCTACTGGAGAGCTGACCTAGCTACAGCTATCCATTTGGTCTCCCATCCAATGTTTTAACTAAGGCCAGCCCTGCTTAGCTTTGACATTGTGATTGACTACAACCATTGTGATATTGTGAGAATGATTATTGAGAGATCTCTTAATAACTAAATAGATTCACTGCTATCAAAGTCATTCCAAATGGTAGGTTTAACAGAGCAAATGAAATGTAATTATACTTTAGTCATCTATCATCAATGATGATCAATAGGCTTAAATAGCATTCGCAAAGTCATCAACAGCTATTGTTTCAATTCAACCCAGGGTTCAACTAAAAATAGACAAATATAGGCCTAGGGTTTCACGCTTTGGTTGATTTAAAATGTAATCTTCAAGTTAATCATTTATAATTTATATGTTGATTCACGTCTCCATCTCAACCAAAAATCAAAGTTAAAGAATAGGACTAAATCAAATCAAACTTTAAATGCACTTTAAATAAAGTTTGATTTGATTTAGTCCTATTCTTTAACTTTGATTTTTGTTGATATTTACAGTGCTGTGAGTGTATTTGTCCCCTTTCTAATTTTCTCTACTTTTGCATATTTTTGATACTGAATGTTCTCAGATCTTCAACCAAAACCTAATATTAAGTATTGGGAACCTGAGTGAACAAATAACACAACAATTACATACTTATTTCATAAACAAAGTTATGCACCACCCAATGCCTCTGTGTGAAAATGTAATTGCCCACTTGCACTCAATAACTGGTTGTGCCACCTGCATTGACTCCAAGCAAACGCTTCCTGTAGTTGTTGATCAGTCGCTGTGGAGGAATTTTGGCCCACTCTTCCATGCAGAGCTGCTTTAACTCAGCGACATTTGTGCGTTTTCAAGCATGAACTGCTTGTTTCAAGTCCTGCCGCAACATCTCAATTGGGATTAGGTCTGGACTGACTAGGCCATTCCAAAACTTCAAATGTGTTGCTTTTTAGCCATTTTCATGTAGACTTGATTGTATGTTTTGGATCATTGTCTTGCTGCATGACCCAAAAGGCGCTTCTGCTTTAGCACACAGACAGATTGCCTGCCATTCTCCTGTAGAATTCTCTGATACAGAGCAGAATTAATGGTTCCTTCTATTAAGGCAAGTCGTCCAGGTCCTGAGGCAGCAAAGCATCACACTACCACCACCATGCTCGACCGTTGGTATGAGGTTCTTACTGTGGAATGCAGTGTTTAGTTCTCCAGGCATAATGGGACCCTATGTCATCCAAAAAGTTGACTCAAGTTTGCCAAAAAGCACCTGGATGATCATCAAGACTCTTGGAAGAATGTTCTATGGACAGATAATTCAAACATATAACTTTTCGGATGACAATGGTCCCATTATGCCTGATCACTTACACTATGTACTTTTAATGTAATCTCAACTGCAACCCAGGTCATTTGGTTGTGTTATTAGATGAATAACAGCGATAACGCTAAGTTGTTGTATAAATACAAAATATCTGACATTGTATTTCCATTTGAACTTTGTTATGCTTTTAAATGGTTGAAAGCGCAGTGATAACACATTTACATGATGACAACTATATAAAAAATCAGACAGATTTTCCATTGGAATTTGGTTGTGCTTTTAGACGGTTGAAAGTGATAACACATTGGGAATTCAACAAACTTCTGGCTGTCTTTTTGAGTGGGGTGAATAAAGGTTGAAATCTCATTGATCAACGTCAATCAAATATTACCCACATTTCCATGTTGAAATGATGTGGATTGGCCAGCGGGAAGCTACGGAGTGTGCCTTTATTCTGTTTGCTCAGATGAAACTAGATCCAAATGAGTAATCCTATAACTAATGTTACTTGTGACAATCGACAAGTGTGCTATTTTCCTAATGTTTGAGGGTGAGGAGGTCTAGTGTAACAGCTAAGGGAGCTAAATGAAGGTGATTAACCACACCATTATGCAAATCGCTCTGGATAAGAGCGTCTGCTAAATGACTAAAAAATAAAAAAAAAAATGAACTTAGTTTGCCAATGAACATGGTTGCTTTCTGTCAATCCTTTACGTAATGCTTAGCTTCCTTGGTCATATTTTATCAGGGAATAATATTACTCAGAATGTATTTACCTTAAAGTGCCACAATCCTGCTAGTGACAACACTAGCCTGACTCATTCATAGCCATGACAACATGAGCAGCACTTACCCAATCTGTCATGAAATAGTCAACAAATGAGCCTTCTTTATGGAGAGAAAAAAAATAACATTATTGTGAACCTGCCCAACAACCCTCATCCCTTTGTTTTTACACTGCTGCTACTTGCTGTTTATTATCTATGCATATTGACTTTACCACTACATACAGTGGGGAGAACAAGTATTTGATACACTGCCGATTTTGCAGGTTTTCCTACTTACAAAGCATGTAGAGGTCTGTAATTTTTATCATAGGTACACTTCAACTGTGAGAGACGGAATCTAAAACAAAAATCCAGAAAATCACATTGTATGATTTTTAAGTAATTAATTTGCATTTTATTGCATGACATAAGTATTTGATACATCAGAAAAGCAGAACTTTATATTTGGTACAGAAACCTTTGTTTGCAATTACAGAGATCATACATTTCCTGTAGGTCTTGACCAGGTTTGCACACACTGCAGCAGGGATTTTGGCCCACTCCTCCATACAGACCTTCTCCAGATCCTTCAGGTTTCGGGGCTGTCGCTGGGCAATACGGACTTTCAGCTCCCTCCAAAGATTTTCTATTGGGTTCAGGTCTGGAGACTGGCTAGGCCACTCCAGGACCTTGAGATGCTTCTTACGGAGCCATTCCTTAGTTGCCCTGGCTGTGTGTTTCGGGTCGTTGTCATGCTGGAAGACCCAGCCACGACCCATCTTCAATGCTCTTACTAAGGGAAGGAGTTTTGTTGGCCAAGATCTCGCGATACATGGACCCATCCATCCTCCCCCTCAATACGGTGCAGTCGGCCTGTCCCCTTTGCAGAAAAGCATCCCCAAAGAATGATGTTTCCACCTCCATGCTTCACGGTTGGGATGGTGTTCTTGGGATTGTACTCATCCTTCTTCTTCCTCCAAACACGGTGAGTGGAGTTTAGACCAAAAAGCTCTATTTTTGTCTCATCAGACCACATGACCTTCTCCCATTCCTCCTCTGGGATCATCCAGATGGTCATTGGCAAACTTCAGACGGGCCTGGAAATGCGCTGGCTTGAGCAGGGGGACCTTGCGTGCGCTGCAGGATTTCTTTGAGACTGTGGTCCCAGCTCTCTTCAGGTCGTTGACCAGGTCCTGCCGTGTAGTTCTGGGCTGATCCCTCACCTTCATCATGATCATTGATGCCCCACGAGGTGGGATCTTGCATGGAGCCCCAGACCGAGGGTGATTGACCGTCATCTTGAACTTCTTCCATTTTCTAATAATTGCGCCAACAGTTGTTGCCTTCTCACCAAGCTGCTTGCCTATTGTCCTGTAGCCCATCCCAGCCTTGTGCAGGTCTACAATTTTATCCCTGATGTCCTTACACAGCTCTCTGGTCTTGGCCATTGTGGAGAGGTTGGAGTCTGTTTGATTGAGTGTGTGGACAGGTGTCTTTTATACAGGTAAACGAGTTCAAACAAGTTTAATACAGGTAATGAGTGGAGCAGGAGGGCTTCTTAAAGAAAAACTAATAGGTCTGTGAGAGCTGGAATTCTTACTGGTTGGTAGGTGATCAAATACTTATGTCATGCAATAAAATGCTAATTAATTACTTAAAAATCATACAATGTGATTTTCTGGATTTTTGTTTTAGATTCCGTCTCTCACAGTTGAAGTGTACCTATGATAAAAAATTACAGACCTCTACATTCTTTGTAAGTAGGAAAACCTGCAAAATCGGCAGTGTATCAAATACTTGTTCTCCCCACTGTACATGTACAAATTACCTCGACTAACCTGTACCCCCGCACATTGACTCGGTACCGGTACCCCATGTATATATCCTCATTATTGTTATTTTATTGTTACTTTTTTAACAAAATTATTTTTTACTTTTACTTTCGTTTATTTAGCAAATATTTTCTTAACTCTATTTTCTTAACTGCATTGTTGGTTAAGGGCTTGTAAGTAAGCATTTCACGGTAAGGTCTACACCTTTTGTATTCGGCTCATGTGACAAATACAATTTAATTTAATTTGATAGTCTTTGGCCTCCCTCAAAGATTTCACATGCAACACTCTGCTGCCCTCTGTTGGACAAAGTATGAATGCATAGCGGTACAGACAGGTCTCATGAAGATTCCTTGAGGAACAGGAACGATTTACCAGAGGTGTATTCATTACAGAAACCGTTTACCATTTAAGAACCAAACGGAAGCAAAAGAAGAGTTTCTATTGGATAAATTCAGGTAGGTCCCTCCCCATTTCGTTCCGTTTAAGAAACGTTTTGCAACAGAATCGGCGTAATGAATAAGACCCACCACAACACAGAGGTTGCAGTTTGCTGCAGTCAGGCTATATTGCACATGTTGGTTTTGTCTCAGCTCTGTTTTTGCTGTTAGGAATGCTTTCTAGGGGTGGTGCTCAATAACTGCTAAGGTCTTCTTGAAAACAGACATTACAGATTAAATGACAAAAATACATTTTCTATCCACTTACCTTTCAATTCAACAGTCTACCCTGAGAGAATTCAAAGCTGGAACTGCATCGCAAAGGCCCTGA
>JAGTTL010001213.1:0-15042 GCA_036851935.1 Coregonus suidteri | reverse complement strand
TCTTTTGTGGGTAGGTTGTAGCAACCTCATGATGGGTATCGGGAAATTTGTTGTATCAGTAGCCGAGCACAAATATTACTGATGATTACATTGAGCTGGTGAATGGAATATGAATTCCAGTCATTCAAATATGCGGGTAATAAGAACTATGTCCATGACACTCACGTAAAAATGAGTATTTGTCTTCCGTCATCTTAAACGGCACCGGTTGCCACTTGATCCAACCATATTGCGTTTTCTTCTGAGCTACAGTATCTAAGCCTCATATCAGATGAGAAACAAGGCTCATATGCCCAAAGCTAAGGATAACTGACTCGGTAGTGCGCAATTGCCGAGAATCTTTCAGCCAACTGAGAAACAGATGTATCTATCTCGATTAAGAAAGCCAATAATTCTTGGAAAACAAGCTTTTCATGCACTGAAGCATTCAAAATTCTTCTTCTTCCATACCTAAGCAAGTTCTGTCTGACTCTGGCATCATTACACTGAAAATAATGGGATAAGTGACACTTTTAACCAGCTTTTATTTCAGCAAGTTTTGTATTTGAGAGAAACGGTGTCTAATTAACCAATGGTCAGTCAGCCGACTGCCTCATTCCTTCTCCAGCCTCTAGCTGACTGAACGGTTAGCCCGTCAACTTTCTAGTGAATCTTTGTTTACATTTCCAACAATTTACTATCTGTGATGTGATAGTTGCCTTGCTTAAGATTCGATGTAAAAAAAAAATGTATTTGCTTTCTACTGAGGTAGGTAAATCAGCTTTTAGTGTTCTTTTGCACATTATTTAAGAACAATCTTCAACATGTTCTTATATTGAGGTTTGTGGTTTTGGTGCCTCTAGGGCAATTCAGAAAGCTGATTGAGGACCTTATTTAGATACTGATGCATGTGTTGTGCTTTTTTATGACTGTGAGCCAGGACTGCTCAGAGCTCATACTTTTTACATAGGCCCACTACATTTAGTAATTTATTAGTAGACACTATCAGAGTGACTTACCGTAGCTTCCGCCTGTCACATACTGAGCGACTCCACTGTTGAGTCAGAATCTTTATTGAATTATTGTATAAATAATCTTATAATCTTTATAATCTTATAATTTAAACAGTTTGTTTATGGACAGTACATTTTTAGAATTGTCTACATAATGCATAGGTCATGAATCAAATACGGGGTTTTGTAAAGCAGCATACAGTATGTGTACTAAATAAATAGATGATTATCTACTGTAAATACTTTTTAACAAATATTTCAAACACATTTCAACAAGTTTTACCACATAAATAGACATTCCTCGTCATCTGAGCTAGTTCTCCATAACTATCTCAAAGTGTTTGAGGTTCCTGGATCCATATACCCGAGCTGGGGCCATATTCTGAATGTCCAGAGCTGTACGTACGTGTCTGTTGCCCTTTCAGCACATAACACGGTAGTAGTCTTCCAAAAGCAGACCATGTCAGAATATTGGACATCTGAGATACAGTGCCAGTTTGCCCAAGTAATGTGCCTTTTTAAAATGTAGCATCGAGCACTTAAGTAGCCAAATTAGGCCACCTTCATTTGCCAGCTGATAAATACTAACAATACCAACCATATACAAACTAGTTATTTTATAAAGGTGTGGAGCATGGGGAAAAAAAAACGTAACAACGGATTCAATATGTATTTTATTTTCCATTAAGCAAAGATATAATTCAATAAGTGCAGAGTTGATTCATATATTTAGTTTCACAACAAATCAGCTTGGTTCAAGATTTGCACCAGCTTCCCCTTATGGAAACACCACATGATTTCACATGTGGAAAATCACATGATTTCACATGTGACATTTCCGTTTGCACGATTTTGCCACTTTGTGAAATCATGGGATACCATGTGTATTTGGAACACTTCACATGTGATGATGTGGATTTTCACATGTGAAATTATGTGAAAGCCATGTGTTTCTGGAACACTTCACGTGGCATTTCAGTCATCTTTTTGAGTGATTTCATTTTTAGTGATTATCTGCTGATAGTGCTTCAGGTGTTTAGTGAGTCTAAGAAGGCTATATAATCAGTCCCTCCAACTGTTATTTAATTCTGATTTATATATTGATTTTCATAGAAGCTTTTACAATTGTTATGAATAGTGTTGTTGTTTCTAATTAAAGCATTTATAGCCTTATCTTTTAAAAATATAACTGGTTTGGCATTTATTTCTTTTTGTAAGGGCTGCGATTTGTTTACCGGGATTTATATGCCATTAAATAGTATGCTTTATTTAAGTTTAATTTGTAGTTGTTTGGCTCTCTTCAAAAGGTAAAAAATATCATATTCTGCTTAAGTTTAGAAAAATTGTATTTTATTCTTTACCTTGTAAATATTTTTTATAGTCTTTTTCTAAGATACTGATTTATTTTTATTTGTATTTAATTAAAATGTCTAACTCAGATGTTTCCTTTTTCAGAGTATGAGATTATCTTCCCTAATGTATGCCTTAAAAGCATCCCGAATTATTGTTGGTCGTCAGCTTTTCTCTGTCCTCTATGTCTACATTTGTAATGGTAACGGTCTTCATTTTTTCGTTTACATATTATAAATACATTTCGGATGTTGAAAATGCTCTCTGTTCAATCCATTTCAGTCACTAAGTGTATTTTCTGTTGGGTGTAATTAAGCATGATACAGGAGAATGATCCCAATATCACTATATCAGGGATTTAGAACCCAGTATATGTTGAGTGCATTTTTGGAAATAAAATGTAGTCAATTCTTAAATAGCTTTTATCTTAGTAGTCTTTTGTAGTTGGAAATAATAATCTCTAGGTGTCCTGTAAAATATTTGTAGAGATTACATTTTTTCAGCCTCTTTGGAGGTTCCTTGAATTTCCCTTTTTTATTGCGATGTCTGTCTAACTTGCCCTGAATGCTTGATTTAGGTCACCTGCTAAAATAATAGTTCCAGTCTGGGTTTGATCTAATATAGCTTGAATTATATCTAAAACACCAGGTTTGCCCCTGGGGGATACACTATGAAATCAATGTGTATTTTTCCCCACGTAATATACAATTCAAAATTAGAAAACGTCCTTCTTGGTCCGTATGCTCGGATATAAGGGAAACTTGTGTATTCTTATTTATCAGGATGCCTACACTCTCTGCTGTTACTACAGTAGGTGGCAGCATAGGTCTCTCCAACCCAGCTTATCTTTAAATATAGAACATTTCATTTTTTAAAAGTGTGGCTCTTGCAGAAAAAAAACCACATCTGCTGACCAATCTATTTAAATGTTCAAGAAAACCTGTGCAACATTCCATGTAATACGTTTGATTTTGCTGTGGCCTCTACTTGTATAGAATCAAAGTTAACCTTGTCTGTTCTGTCTGGCATTGAAGAACCAGATAAAAAACATTTTAGCAGACATGTCAAATGAAGGCTGTGGACATCTCATGGATATGGAAGTCATAGTATGAATACACATGTATTGTATACATTACATACAGTATATACAGTTGAAGTCGGAAGGTTACATACACCTTAGCCAAATACATTTAAACTCAGTTTTTCACAATTCCTGACATTTAATCCTAGTAAACATTCCTGTCTTAGGTTAGTTAGGATCACCACTTTATTTACACAAATGTGAAATGTCAGAATAATAGTAGAGAGAATGATTTATTTGAGCTTTTATTTATTTCATCACATTCCCAGTGGGTCAGAAGTTTACATACACTCAATTAGTATTTGGGTGTTTGTGCATTGCCTTTAAATTGTTTAACTTTGGTCAAACGTGGCGGGTAGCCTTCCACAAGCTTCCCACAATAAGTTGGTTGAATTTGGCCCATTCCTCCTGACAGAGCTGGTGTAACTGAGTCAGGTTTGTAGGCCTCCTTGTTCGCCACACGCTTTTTCAGTTCTGCCCACAAATGTTCTATAGGATTGAGATCAGGGCTTTGTGATGGTCACTCCAATAATTTGACTTTGTTGTCCTTAAGCCATTTTGCCACAACTTTGGAAATATGCTTGGGGTCATTGTCCATTTGGAAGACCCATTTGCGACCAAGCTTTAACTTCCTGACTGATGTCTTGAGATGTTGCTTCAATATATCCACATAATTTTCCTTCCTCATGATGCCATCTATTTTGTGAAGTGCACCAGTCCCTCCTGCAGCAAAAGCACCCCCACACCATGATGCTGCCACCCTCGTGCTTCACGGTTGGGATGGGGTTCTTCGGCTTGCAAGCTACCGCTTTTTCCTCCAAATATAACGATGCGTCATTATGGCCAAACAGTTTCTATTTTTGTTTCATCAGACCAGAGGACATTTCCCAAAAATGTACGATCTTTGTCCCCATGTGCAGTTGCAAACCATAGTCTGTCTTTTTATGGTGGTTTGTTTGTTTTACAGTGGCTTCTTCTTCTTGCTGAGCGGCCTTTCAAGTTATGTCGATATAGGACTTGTTTTACTGTGGATATAGATACTTTTGTACCTGTTTCCTCCAGCATCTTCACAAGGTCCTTTGTTGTTGTTCTGGGATTGATTTGCAGTTTGCGTCGCACCAAAGTACGTTCATCTCTAGGAGACAGAACGCGTCTCCTTCCTGAGCGGTATGACGGCTGCGTGGTCCCATGGTGTTATACTTGTGTACTATTGTTGTACAGATGAACGTTACCTTCAGGCGTTTTTGGAAATTGCTCCCAAGGATGAACCAGACTTGTGGAGGTATACCATTTTTTTTTTCTGAAGGTCTTGGCTGATTTCTTTTGATTTTCCCATGAATGTCAAGCAAAGAGGGCACTGAGTTTGAAGGTAGGCCTTGAAATACATCCACAGGTACACCTCCAATTGAATCAAATGATGTCAATTAGCCTATCAGAAGCTCTAAAGCCATGACATCATTTTTTGGAATTTTCCAAGCTGTTTAAAGGCATAGTCAACTTAGTGAATGATAAACTTCTGACCCACTGGAATTTTGATACAGTGAATTATAAGTGAAATAATCTGTCTGTAAACAATTGTTGGAAAAAAATGACTTGTGTCATGCACAAAGTAGATGTCCTAACCGACTTGCCAAAACTATAGTTTGTTAACAAGACATTTGTGGAATGGTTGAAAAAACAAGTTTTAATGACTCCAACCTAAGTGTATGTAAACTTCCGACTTCAACTGTATAACGTCCGTGAACATGTAGGAACATAAAATATATAAAGCAAGTACTTATTTGTACTTTGAGGTGCTGTGCCTTTTTAGGGACTTAAGTTCCTACTCCTCCCCTAAATGTACCAAACATCTGTGGAATATGTCAATTGTAAATACATTGGAGAAGAAGACTGCCACTTAAAACTACTGTGGTCAGTTTGCAATACCTTGTGAATTAAACTAAAGTATAATGGCTGATGGGGCTCTACTTGGGGAGAATGGGTCCACCGAGAGACCAAAGTGAGATAGGCCACCACACACACTTCAAGGGAGTGTTTGATGCTGTAGTGTATTATAACGAATTATGACTTTGTTAATGTTTTCAGGAGAAACCTGAGAGGATGTTTATTCAGTTTCAGAGGGAGTTGTTTTAGGGTGACGCCCATAGAACAGAGGGAGTGTGTGTTGTAGACAGGGGATTTTCATTAGGACAGTAGAGGGAGCCACCCATATTTGGGGACAAATTATAAGTACTGGGTTTGAACAAAGAACATTAGAGCGGACATTGTAATTTGGAAAACACTGCTCTCCGGGTGATCATGACATCTGTAAACTTATGCTGAAAATCTTGTGATATGAATAAAAAAGTTTTCGTATGATCAAAGCTCAGTATAAGCGGACTCCTTTGTCTGTTACAGCATAATTAGCACATTGACTCGACACTACAAATTTGGCGACGAGTGATGAGGTGGCGGGTTTGCGTCTCTTCAGTGTTATATTCATGAGCAACGACGTGACTCTCGCTCAAGACGCCGGCTTAAGGTGAGATTTCTACGGTCTTGTGTGTGTTTCCTTCGTCTGCTTTTGGGTGTGTGTGAGCTGGAGAGATGTACCGTAAGGGACCGGTGTGTGCTGCTGTTGCTTTTATTGCTGTGGACTAGTGGTCTGGCCTAACCATTCTAAATTTATTTGCACTGGTTAAACAGCGCAAAAGGGGGGAGTGTCTATAGAGTGTCTATAGAGATATTTTGCTTGAATAAGAGTTCTTCAAGAACAATCGATTGAGAGGAATAAGGCTCTTAGGCATATGTATGCTAACTTAGAAACCGTCGTGTGAATCAGCGGAAACCCTCATGGATGGTGATCTCTAGGATGGGCCAGAAATCCTGTAAACACTTTAGGTGGAATAGGTGAGTCCTGGGGACTGGAGGCCGTGGTATATTGATATTGTATGTTACCTCTCAGCTGACAGTTGACGAATTGTTTGATTGATGTAACCACTCGTTTCAATTCCACAGGGATCTCATGGTAGCACAAATTTAGCATTCATAAAGAAATTTACGGCACGGCGGAGGGAGAAATGCTAAACGTGGCCTGCTAATTATGCTTCATGCTACATGCTAATGCTAATGCTAATGCTAATTCTTGCTTACATGCCAATTTTGATGCGGGTTATGTTCGGTATTTTTTCCTTGGTGGGTCCATTGGAGGAATGGGACGAGCCACCAAAAGGTGTGTTTAGATAGTTTGGGCTTGGTGCCTGATGTTTTGTGAGCTCTGTTAAGTGTTATTGTTTGTCTATAAGGGTAAAGGAGAGGAGCTATAGCCGGGAATGCTAACGTTCTGTTGTCTGGAGTGAAGAGGCTGAGAGAGAACTCCTTCCACTTTGAAATCGTAGTGATGAATTGTACTGCGATGCGTGTGATTTTACGACACTAGAGTGACGTAGGGGTAAATAGGTCACTCCTCTGCTACACTGTGCAAGGGGGGAGGCGTAGACGAACGAAGGAACAAAAGACATAGAGATTTAGAGTCTAATGGTGTATTCTGGTTGTTACATCGGCTGTTGTTTGAAGATGAAACTGTTTTCTTGAGACCTATTGAATTGATAAATTAGATATATGTTGACGGATTTAAAATAAAAAAAATAAAATGTTATTGAGCTACTTATAATATTCCTGAGATAAGTTTTTTGCTTATTTCTTAGAGCGAATGTGACTGGAGGAATATTGAATGGTTGAAATAACTCAGTGACTGCATAAACTGCTGGATTCTTGTCTGTTTCTTTGTTCTTTTGTCATATGAGAGACGATAAGAGGAACGAGAGGAAGAGGAGAGAGAAAGAGAGGATCTAGTGCTGACGTGTACATCATGTGACAGGGTGTGACGCGACAAGAGGCTGCTGCGACAGGATCAAGCAAAAAGAGAATCAGGCTAGTGCTGTTCTGTTTACAAAACCTTCCCTACAGGATATTTGATGTTATGACAATTTGGCAGGGACTTGGCAACAGACTGATCAATTGATGAAAATAAAAATTGCATTTTGGAGTTTTTGTGCATGAGTGGGTTTGATTAGGGTTGTGTTGGAAATCGAAAGTAAGAGTACTGACATTATTCTGTCAAATTAAGATAATTGGGTGACTTATTAAATAATGGTTTATGAGTACTGTAGTGTTGCTGGATTATAGGTATTTTCTTTTGGATTGCTCTGAAGTTGTCTACTTTCCTGTACTTGTCCTGATTGGAGGTGGTAAGATAGCCACTAATTGATAAATTAGTAAAATAAAATAAAAAATTATTTTTGATTATTCGTAAATTTATTGATTAATGTTTTAATAAAATATATATATATATTTTTGAATATGCATATATTTTTATTGATTAATTTTTTTATTATTTAGAAGAAAAAAAAGAAAAAAAAACTTTTTTTTTTTTAGTTTATATTAATAATTTAAAGGGAGGGACACTATAAGCTATATATTCTAAAATAATAAAAAATAATTCACAATAAAGGAATATAAAAGAGTTGTTACAATGGGGAAAAAGGATATCAGGACTATGAAGGGTAATTACACCTGTTGATATAGTACAAAATAGTAATCCTTTAGTTAATGGTATTGCAAGGTTATCCGGCAAATGGAACAAACTTTGGCCTGACATTGAACAACCATGGCCAGTGGGAAGGGACTCTTAACCCTGATGTAATCAACATAATGAAAGTGCTTCTGTCAATTCATAAAGCAGATCAAAAGAAAGGGGAAAAAAAGGGAACAACGTAAAGAAAAGAGACAAAGAGAGCTGGGTGGGTGTTCTTAAGCTGTTTGAGAATGAAGGACAAAAAAACTGATAAAAGATGCCAGCGATAAAATAAACAAAGGTATAGAGAAAATGGTGTGAAACAAGGAAAGGCGACAGAAAAAACTAATGGCAGAGAAGTCAGTACACCTTTCTCACATACGGATTCAGAAAAAATACCCCCACCTTATGAGGAAGAAGTAGAGCTTAAGGACGTCTATCCTCAGCTTCCGGTGATCGTTCAGGAGGGTGATTATTGCATCAGAGATGAAGATGAACGAACAATAGAGAGAGGACAAGCAGAAACGACCATAAAAAATGACTCCAAACTCCAGAAGTAAGAAAAAACCGAGATGTCTGGAAATAAGGGTTAGAATGAGGTTCAGGAGAATGGAACCTGATGAAGATGATGATGATGATGATGATCAGAGTGATTCAGAAGAGATCATGGGTGGATATGACCCTGTGATCAGACGGAGGTTGGCAAGAGAGGAAAAAAGGGGTGATGGATGTTTGAGAAGAAGAATACAAGAGATTCGAATTCTGATAAAAGCAAAGATGAAGACGGCGATTATAAAGAGTGGGAGAGTAAAGGTGCTTCATATTCAAGAGGATTTTATCCAACAATGACTAGCAAAGAAGAAATAGAAAGAGATATAGACCGATGCGTATCATGCCTGGATAAAGCGAATGATTTAGGAGAAGTAAAAGAACTGGAGGAACAACTCAAGAAGCTGAAGATACAGAAGAAGAAGCTGCTGAGAAAAGAATCCCAAGAATTTGAGAAAAAATATACATTGAGGCCGAGGAAAGAGGGCACTAGTAAGAAAATTATGCCGGTGATCATTCGAGGTCAAAACTTAGAATATAAGCCTTTGCAAAGTACCGATATGTCAGATATACAGTGGGGAAAAAAAGTATTTAGTCAGCCACCAATTGTGCAAGTTCTCCCACTTAAAAAGATGAGAGAGGCCTGTAATTTTCATCATAGTACATGTCAACTATGACAGACAAAATGAGAAAAGAAATTCCAGAAAATCACATTGTAGGATTTTTTTATGAATTATTTGCAAATTATGGTGGAAAAATAAGTATTTGGTCAAATAACAAAAGTTTCTCAATAATTTTTGTTATATACCCTTTGTTGGCAATGACACAGGTCAACGTTTTCTGTAAGTCTTCACAAGGTTTTCACACACTGTTGCTGGTATTTTGGCCCATTCCTCCATGCAGATCTCCTCTAGAGCAGTGATGTTTTGGGGCTGTCGCTGGGCAACACGGACTTTCAACTCCCTCCAAAGACTTTCTATTCCAGAGATGGCTAGGCCACTCCAGGACCTTGAAATGCTTCTTACAAAGCCACTCCTTCGTTGCCCGGGCGGTGTGTTTGGGATCATTGTCATGCTGAAAGACCCAGCCACGTTTCATCTTCAATGCCCTTGCTGATGGAAGGAGGTTTTCACTCAAAATCTCACGATACATGGCCCCATTCATTCTTTCCTTTACACGGATCAGTCGTCCTGGTCCCTTTTGCAGAAAAAAAGCCCCAAAGCATGATGATTCCACCCCCATGCTTCACAGTAGGTATGGTGTTCTTTGGATGCAACTCAGCATTCTTTGTCCTCCAAAACAAGACAAGTTGAGTTTTTTACCAAAAAGTTCTATTTTGGTTTCATCTGACCATATGACATTCTCCCAATCCTCTTCTGGATCATCCAAATGCACTCTAGCAAACTTCAGACGGGCCTGGACATGTACTGACTTAAGCAGGGGGACACGTCTAGCACTGCAGGATTTGAGTCCCTGGCGGCGTAGTGTGTTACTGATGGTATGCTTTGTTACTTTGGTCCCAGCTCTCTGCAGGTCATTCACTAGGTCCCCCCCGTGTGGTTCTGGGGATTTTTTGCTCAACGTTATTGTGATCATTTTGACCCCACGGGGTGAGATCTTGCGTGGAGCCCCAGATCGAGGGAGATTATCAGTGGTCTTGTATGTCTTCCATTTCCTAATAATTGCTCCCACAGTTGATTTCTTCAAACCAAGCTGCTTACCTATTGCAGATTCAGTCTTCCCAGCCCGATGCAGGTCTACAATTTTGTTTCTGGTGTCCTTTGACAGCTCTTTGGTCTTGGCCATAGTGGAGTTTGGATTGTAACTGTTTAAGGTTGTGGACAGGTGTCTTTTATACTGATAACAAGTTCAAACAGGTGCCATTAATACAGGTAACGAGTGGAGGACAGAGGAGCCTCTTAAATAAGAAGTTACAGGTCTGTGAGAGCCAGAAATCTTGCTTGTTTGTAGGTGACCAAAATACTTATTTTCCACCATAATTTGCAAATAATTCATTAAAAATCCTACAATGTGATTTTCTGGATTTTTTTCTCTCAATTTGTCTGTCATAGTTGACATGTACCTATGATGAAAATTACAGGCCTCTCTCATCTTTTTAAGTGGGAGAACTTGCACAATTGGTGGCTGACTAAATACTTTTTTCCCCCACTGTACTTGAGAAGCTGCCTACTCTTCAAGATGGAGCTTATCCTTGGATTTCAAAATTGGAAGAAATTACAGTGGGAACACAGTCTGCTATAGGAGACATTAAGAGACGTTTGGCTAAATCTCCTGGGGATTCCAGGTATGGAAGACATTTTTCAGAGAGCGGAACTGAATAGATATGTGGGGACTGCAGTGAACGACCCTGAATTGTTGGCTGCAAGTAGGAATCGTCTGTGGAGAGCATTGAAAGATACATTTCCAACAAATGTACATCCTGATAACATTCTGATTGACCCACTAGGACAACAAGAAAAATCCGAGAGCCTATGTGTCAAGAGTTCATCAAGTGTGGGGAAGAAAAATATTACTGGAAATGATCCAGATGTGAGTCAAATTGAGCAGTCAATTTTGAGAGCTAAATTGCAGATGGGACTGCCCTCACCAGTAAGGAGTAAACTGGCAGAGGTGGTTGGACTTGGAAGCATGACAAAAGGTGTCTATACAGATCATATAGCCCATCAAGTGGATTTGTACAGAAAAAAGGAACACAACCAGAAAGAACAGGACCAAGAAACTCTCAGAAAACTCAATCAAATACAGCTGGGGGAGAAGAAGAAGGAGAAGAGAAGCTTTGGTTATGAAGAATCAGAGTGAACCAAATCAACAATCACTGCTACAGCTTCAACTGAACAAGGTTCAAATGCAATTTGTATCAGCCACAACTAGAGGTAAAAGTTGTTATCATATCCATAGATAGTTTCTGGAAAGAGGGAATTTCAGAGGAAGATAAAGGAGCAAGTGAAGATCATCTGGAGGACAGGTGAACCCTTAAAGGAGCAAGGATTCTAGAGTGCCTAGAAGATCCGATAGGGGGGTGTCAGCTGATAGCACCGATTAGGGAGAAGAAAAAAATATCCAACAATTGAAGTGAAAATAAAAGGACTATGAGAAGTGATAGTGGAAAAGCTTTTATCTGTGTTGAGCCTAAAGAGGTTACACATCTCACTATGTAAAATTAACTAATTAGGATAGGGATTTGAGGGAGTAAAACAGCTGATTACTCTTAAGGAACCAATTGAGCTCTGCTATAAAAATCAAAGATAAATTAAAATACACATACTGGTATCAGAACATATACCTATTGCATTGTTGGGAAGAGATGCATTGTGTAAATTGAACTGTACAATAAGATGTACAACTAGACGGGCTGTCTGGTAGAATATTTTAAAAGAGTAGGGTTTTTGGGAATCATATTTGCTTGAAAAGATAAATATCATAGGAAGGAGGACAATCTATTAGACTGCCTATTAGACAATCTGTCTGAAAAATAAAGTTAAAAGGGGTGACTGTTTATTCTTGGTTACATTCCTACACCAAGAGGTGCAAGAGATTTCAAACTAGGCTAAAAATATGTTCAATCGTTTGCCAAGTCTGTGTGTAAAGAAGTCAGAAGCAGGTGGGGATTACCCGATCACATATTCAAAAAATTGGGTGGTAAAGGGATTTTGTGAATAAATCAGTGGAAAGGTTTTTTAAAAGTTAGGAGAAAAGATTAGATTAAAAAAAGTTAGGAAAACTAGGGTGAAGGAACTATAGGACAGTAAGCTAAGTTTCAATGTTAGTTAGTAGTAAGAGAGAGAGAACAGTGGTGAATGAAATATTTAGAGTTCAGTGGGAAAGATAGATATGGCAGGAGTTTAGATCTGTTAGGAGCAGTTGCATTAAGAAAGTATGCGTGCTGAATGATGAGAGAGAAGAATGAAA
Source organism: Coregonus suidteri (assembly GCA_036851935.1). NCBI lineage: Eukaryota > Metazoa > Chordata > Actinopteri > Salmoniformes > Salmonidae > Coregonus > Coregonus suidteri. Next base: position 2,585 of record JAGTTL010001213.1, on the reverse strand, counting down.
ATTGAGGGTGATTGCGGTATCTATATTTACATTTCCCAGCAGGAAGATCAAGGTGATTATAAGTGTATTTTTATAATCAACAGTTTGAAAGTGAGGGATTAGAGTTAGGACTGAGAGTGAATGTAGTGACACTAGTGGTGATAGATGGAAATACAAGTAAAGAGTTCAAGTCTTAGGGAGAATGGATGAAGTAACAACAAGGACATCAACACTTCAGCCTATTATAACAACAGTGAGAAGCAATTTAACTCTTTCAACATTGATAGTTATTAAAGCCATAAATATATCGCATTTGATACAAGGGAGCAGATAGCTCCAGCACCAATTTTAGAGGAATTTCATAGTCTGTGAAGCCTATCATTGGAGGATAAGTCTAAGAGAGAAGTGGGGATTTTTCCATGGTATGGTGTAAAATTTTGGCCAGATCATATTGATAATATTTACCTATACTTTGCAGGGTTTTGCAAATGAACGATAAGAGGGTTTAACCTTCTGTCGAATACTCAAAGAAGTCAAAGACTGACGCTGTTGAAACATGATATGGCTCTTGACTATATTCTAGCAAAACAAGGGTGCTTATGTTTGGCTATGAATTTGACGGGGGATGATTGTTATATACTTTGATTCCAGATAGTTCCGATAATATCACTAGTGTTATAGATGCATTGAAGAATATAAGGGATGCATTTGGTAGATCTGAAGGAGCTGGATGGTCAGCGAAGAACTTGGTTGCAAGATCAGTTAGGCCCAGTGGGAGCAGTGATGGTTCAGATTTTAGTAGCAGCTTTGATAGCACTGTGTGTGATGTTTTGCTTTTGTAATTTGTTACTGACCTTTGCGAAAGCTATGATATGAGATGGGTTGGAGTTGTGATGCCTGGAGACAACACTCAGATGCCGTTGTTGACTGTTCCTGATCTGGATGAAGATGGACAAGTGGGACTGGATGGAGTATTGATGGATAAATATCCATTTTGATTATTTAATCATTTTTCTAATATTTTTGAATATTAGTGTGATTTTAGTATTTTGTTATGAATCAAAGGGGGGAAATAGAATAATGTGATTAATATATCATTTATATAATTTTTTATATTCTTAGTTGATATTGATGTTTTAATTTGAAAGTGTTGTTTTGCAAAAGATACTGTTTGGTCTTTTCTTTTCTTCCAGAAGCATTTGGGGGAATATGTAGAGATTGAAATACTCAAACAAGGACAATATGAAAGGACAATATGAAAGGAGAATATGAAGGGAAAGGAGGAGATGGAACAAGGAAGGTGTGGAAATGTTTCCAATTCCATCATCGAAGATGCATTGGAAGTCGACACTGCTGAGGAAATGAAGTGTAGTGGACTACATTCCAGTGTCTGCAATGAAATATAGACATATTTGCATGTGTAATACATAATTTGTGTCATATTCTTTCTGTATAATTTTTGTAGAATGATATTTGATGTTATGGATACATTTGGGGATCTTAGATGTTTTGGTTTATTTCGTGGAAGCTTAGGGACATGGAGTCTAGGCAGGGATAGAGATAATCCACACGTAGGGTCCGATGGGTCGACCAGCCTGAGAGTGGACATTTTGGATAGTATTTTGTTTGCTGGGGCTTTCATGTGTATTTAATGGCATCATAGTTTCAAATGCATTGATAAAGATTTATGAATTGATCTGGAGTACTTAGGTGGTTGCCTGGGGCAGAGGGGCCATGAGATAATTTTACTGTCTTGATTGATGGATGGATATTGGAAAGAAGGCTGCCAGGACAGGTTTTTTCGCTCTCACACTTCATAAAGATTTGTTCATATTTCATAGTAATGTATTCACACTTCATAAAGATTTGTTCATATTTCATAGTAATGTATTCACACTTCATAAAGATTTGTTCATATTTCATAGAAAGGTATTTACACTCCAGAGAAAAAAAAAGTGTTTTGGGTTTATTGTTAAAGATACTCAATAAGAGAGATTGTTATCTTGTCATAATCCTATTCTTTTTGTTTTCGAGACTTTTAGTTAGTCTCGAAGGAGGGTGAAATATGTAGTGTATTAAGAATTATGACTTTGCTAATGTTTTCAAGTGGAACCTGAGAGGATGTTTATTCAGTTTCAGAGGGAGTTGTTTTAGGGTGACGCCCCATAGAACAGAGGGAGAGTGTGTTGTTGTAGAGAGGGAATTGGACAGTAGAGGGAGCCACCCATATTTTGGGAAAATTATAAGTACTGGGTTTGAACAAAGAACATTAGAGCGGACATTGTAATTGGAAAACACTGCTCTCCTGGGTGATCATGACATCTGTAAACGTATGCTGAAATCTTGTGATATGAATAAAACGTATGATCAAAGCTCAGTATAAGCGGACTCCTTTGTTACAGCATAATTAGCAAACATTGACTCGACACTACAATGCCCTCCCAGCTCCCCCGTCCTGATCCCTTTGATAGAGCCTATCTCCACTCTAGCCAATAACCACCATTGGATCTTAACTATAATGGCAAACAAGGAATAATAATGATTTGACCTCCTAATTTGGCCAGAACTCTTATTCATTTTTTCAGCTGGTTTTGCAAGTCCCAAAA
>JAGTTL010001212.1:0-15072 GCA_036851935.1 Coregonus suidteri | reverse complement strand
GGAATGGGGAAGGGGGGGAAGTGGAACGGCCTATGTATCCTTGTCCCCGTGTTCGTTATGAAAATCTCATACTTTTTCCTTGAGAAAAGGGGGAACACATGGCTGGGGAGCGCAGCCCTGCCTGGAGGTTTATCCACAATCCCCCTGCCTATGGGGGGCAACCCGGGTCGCCCTCCTTCTAAACGAAATAGCCAATCCCCATACTCAGGGGAATGTGAAATGGGGCACTGGTTTGGACTCTCCCCCCGAGGTGCCCTAGGAAACGCCCAAAACATCTACCCACACCTAAAGCAACCCACCCCATCAAACCCTCTCTGCCACGAAATCACGGGGTTATGGGAAACTAAACCGGGCCCCTGCCCAGCACCCCGGATACGCGGAGAGTCAATCGGGAAAACGCAAATCATCTCCTGATGATCCCCCCGCGCACACATCCTAAGGGCGGCCGTGCCCTCCCTTTTAAGCCGTCCCCAAGGACACATCTAGGGCTTTGAAGGGGAAAAAGGGAACATAAACGGGGATGAGGGGAACCCTAACGCTAACAAAACTTTTTATCAATAAAAATTCCCACCCGCGCCTGAATCTACCAGGCCTTATGCTGGGAATGAGGGCTCCCTGTGAAAAACTACGGGCTACAAAAATGGGCAAAAAGGACTCTGGGTGAGTGGGGCGCCTACTCACCTAAAAGGAACCCCAGTGCGGGGCCTGTGTCATCTCCCTAGGAGGCCACCCCAGCACCTAGCCGCGGTTGTCCCCCCGACCACAGGGGTGCAGTGGATGGCCCCCTAGCCTGCCGCCCTCCTCTCAGCGCCCGCGCCCCCCGGGGGCTCCTGGGACAAAGGGTCGGGGGCGCTGGGGGTGGGAAGGGCGGGCCCTCCGCAAGACGTCCGCGGGTAGCCACAGGGTATCACTTTATGGCATATCCACCCGCTGGTCGAAATTGAGGCTGGTGTCCCCCCAGCCAGCTCCCCAGGCCCCTCGGAGGGTGCATCGGATAGACATAGGGGCCCCATATTCCACCCTGCATCGCCGCTAGAGTAGGAATTCGAGGCAATTCCTGGGCACTTCTCCTCCCCCTGGGGGAAAACCGACGCTCCCCCGCCGCTTTCCCCCCCGGGGTGGTCAAAAAACCCCCTTTAAGCGGCGGGGAGAATCGGTGTCGGGAATGCGTGGGTTGATCTTTTCCTACTCCGCCGGGGGCCCCCTCCAACGTTTTTTCCCGGGAGGCAGGAGATCAGGGGACACCCTCCTTTCCCGAAGGGCCGGGTGCACGGTGGGGCCAGGTTAAACCTACCCGGAGCAGGAACCTGACACCCAGCCGCGGTCCCTCGTAGGGCCCCCGGAGGATAGCGGATCCTCGATTTTTTTGGCGCTGGAAAAGGGGGGTGGGCCCATGTGCTGGCAGGGCGGGGGGTGGGGGGCGAACCCCGCCTCGGGGTGTGGTAACCCTCTGCAGGGGTTCCCCTCTGCAGGGTGCTCTGGGTCCCGAACCTGGGCTTCCAGTCTGTTGGGCTGCTCGGCTCCCGCGATCCCCTTTATGGTTTTATGATTTTGTCAGGCGTGTGTAGGTGTTGGAGGAAATCAAATCAGGACGCGACGGGTATTTTCCCAAACCCCTGTTTTTTCTCCCCCAAAAGGAAACCCGGCCCAATAACCCCGGACAGCAAAAACTACGGCCACGAAGGCGAAAAAGGAAAATGCCACAAAACGGGTTTCCGACAAAAAATATGGGCCCAAACAATGAAAACTGAGCTCCAGCGCGTGGGAAGAAATACCTAAAACCGAGCAAAAGCCCCAACACTGAGGGAAAAACAATCAACACCCCTAACCCAAAAAAAACGAGAAAACTTATGGGACATAATTACAAAAAAACAGAAACAGGGGGTTGAAACAAACAAAAAAAGAAAACCGACAAAAACATTCATGGTGGCAGCTAAAATCCGGAGCGACGAACCCCGGGAAGCCTGCCCGGGAACAAGGGGGGGGAAGGGCAGCCTGGCCGAAACCGGACCCCCATGGGTCCATTTCATTTTTTCCCCAGACAGAAAAGGGAATCTAGAGACTAAACCCTTTTGAGAATCAAAATCCCCTTTTTTTCCCCCAAAGACATTTTGCTTCCATATGAGGATTTTAATTTTGAGCCGTTTGCTTAAAAAGGGAAAATTTTCCCCGAACCCAACGGGGAAAGGGATTTATAATTAAGGGATTTTTTTGTATCAGTTGATACATTTTTAGAAAGGGGAAACTCAAGTCTCCCATTTCAAAAGGGGAAATTACAAAAATTTCAGAACCTTTAAAAAAAAACCTCAAATACACTACAATTTTTACATTTACGCTTTGAGGGAAAAGTTTTTTCTGCAGGGGGGGGTGATAAAATTAAAACCCTACCCTGTCCCATAATTCTACATGGTGTTTTTAGCCCTTTTAGCAGATCGCTCAACTTATCCGAGCGACTTACATAACATTGTGAGTGATCATGTTAATTTTTTATACTGGAAATCGAACCCACAACCCTAGACCTCCATCTGGAGCAGCAGGACAGGCTCCTTCTACTTGTTACTGTTATAACGTTATGTGAACTGATCTGAACAGGTTAGTGCTGGTCCTCTAGGATATGTAGGCTATATGCTAGATATAGACCTCCTCTTATATCAGTGACTAGGCTCCTGCTCACTGTTACTGTTATAGACGTTAATGGGAACTGATCTGAACAGGTTTAGGCTGGTCCATCGAGGATATGTAGGCTATAGCTGATGTATAGACCCTCCATCTGTATCAGGACTACGCTCCTGCTACTGTTTACTTGTTCTAACGTTGATGGTAACTGATCTAACAGGTTTATGCTGGTCATCCTAGGATATGGTATGCTATACTGAGGTATAAGACCTTCCATCTGTATCCGGACTGGCTCCTGCTACTGTTGAACTGTTATAAAACGTTATGGGAACTGATCTGAACAGGTTTAGGCTGGTCATCTAGGATATGTAGGCTATAGCTGAGATATAGACCTCCATTCTGCATATCACTAACAAACCTCTGTTATGTATTATAACCTAGCCTTACTTTACATAATATCAAATCTCCTACTTGTTGCAAAAATACTTTCTGAATGTAGCAATGATTTTTCCCTCAGATCACTCATGCCTGTTTTAGCTCTTCTGTCTACATTCTCAGATTGAACCACAACAAATGGACCGACTTTTAATGAATAATAAATAAGTGTGAGACATTGCCTTGTATTGCCTGCATCTGTCTATAACTACCTAACAAAACAGTGACTTTATTATTATATTGACTGTTAAATGGAAGAGGAGATGGTCACAACCTGATGTTCATGTGATTGCATTAAATAGCCGGACTGTTTGCGATATGATTTATTTTATATATATGTGTCTGTTAGTAATGTTTTATTTTCTAATATTTAATTATTAAATGATAACAATGGACAATTCTAGCATGAGTTTGTCACTGTGTTACACTACACCCGAACATGCTGCATCTCTGTGTTAGGGTTCAGTGGTCTAAAATAGTCCTCTCTGGGGAGAGAGAGGAGGGGTGCCCTGCCTCTAACATTAGTCCCTCTCTGGGGAGAGAGAGGAGGGGGCCCTGCCTCTAAACTGAGTCTCCTCTGTGGAGAGAGAGGAGGGGGGCCCTGCCTCTAAAATGAGTCTCTCTGGGGAACGCTGACAACCAAAACTCAGAGGTGAAGTTGGGTCGACAATTTATTTAAATTAGTTTTTTTCATCAGAAATTATTTATTCTGGGTACCTTTCATATTAACGCTTTGAATACACACCGACTGCTTCAATTGATAAAATAGGTATGGCAGCATCATCCTAAATATGTGTGCTAGCAAAATTAAACATTCACCTTCTGCCTAGCGAAATACCAATTCTTGTCAACGACCGTTTAAGGATCAAGTTTGGCCGCATACTTTTGATTAATCCAATTAATGCACCACACAGAACGCACTGCAACTGCCTCTGCAACACACTGCTGCAAGTGCCAAGGCAGCGTTCTATTGGAAATGAATGTACTTTGGTGTACCAAAATCCCAAGGTATTTAAATATTGTGTTTATTAATAACACACTAGAAAAGAAGGTTCCTATTAGAACGCAAAAGGGGGCTTCTATCCCTTCAGATTAATAATATGGAACCACTAAAAGTTAGATTATGTTTGGTTCAGTGCAGAAGACCTCTAGAGTTCTGATCACGAAAAGGTGAATTGTTTGGAGGATTTGAACCCACAGCCCTCCAGTGTCAGATCAAGCACCGCCCGTTTTTTTCCAGTGCCAGGCCGGGATTCAGAAACAGCCACCTTTCTGCCATAGGTCCCAAACTCCTGCCACAGCTCCAACTCCTTAGCCGCAGGGCGAAACGCTGAGTTTACTCTTCATAAGAAATAAGCATGATTTGATCTGCCAAAATTGGAGACTCAAATTGCTTATGTCAGACCACACATGGTAACACTTTATACATAATTATTATACAGAAATCAGTGCCAAAGCCACAAGACATACGGTTCCATTAGGTCTCTATTAATTTTATTGGATTTGATCATATAGAAAATAACAAACATTCATTTTAACTCTCCAAAGCAATTCATGTGCTGCAGGAACCACTGAATAGCTGCATTTTCCTATTATCAAAAGACACCTGTTGTTTATTCTTAACTGGTTAGGACGCTCATGAAAAGGTGTCCCCTAAATATCTGCCGACTAGGTGGGACTAGAGGCTTCATGCATAGCTTTAATTTATACCCATAAGAGTAAAATGTTTTCTCATCAAGACCAATTTTCTACTCTGAGACACTTTATGGATATGGGCCCAGATCTCAAAACTTTGAATGTTTTAGTTTTAACATTTTAAAATAAAAAAATAATATTACTATGTAAGCCACTGTAAAGACTGGGTTTTAGTTTATTGTGGTGCACTGCTCATGTCCCGCGTTCTGGAACTGTCCGTGCCAAGTCCGGTGTGGCGCCAGGCCATATTGTCCAGTTAGGAGCAGAGTGGGCTGAAGTGATCTTGGGGGATAACGACGAGTTCGTTTCAGTGTTGAGATGCCAGAGTTTAATTGTTCATTTGCTTTTTGATTAAGGACAGCATGTCTATAGTTAACACTGTAGGCTTACCTCAAGTAACTTATTATTATCAAGGTTACTGCTCCCCCTGAGTACACGTTGTGTTCACCGAACATGTAAGCGATGGCTGGCGGATATCCATCAAACGTTAAACCGTTTCTGGTCATGGTTAACCATATTTGTTTTCAGAAAAGGGTGTACAACCTAACAAAACACATGTCCCTGTCCCTTTTTTCAAGATGTGGCTGATTTAAACAGCCAGAATAAAATTTTAATTTAGAAATAACAATTTTTCTTTGACGATTTGTTGTTTCTAAATGGCTGCTGGGTAAATTTGATATGTATCGAAACCTTTGTTCAGGCATCAAATTGAGCGAATGCTGGCGCAGGTTCAATGAGTTGCAAACCAAATTGGTATAACAGTTGGGGTGATTGTTGTCTAAATGGGTGGTCTAGCTCATTGATTTTGTAGATCTGATGCAGTTGCTACCTCAGATTATGGCCTAGCAAGTGTCACGAATGAGGTATGTAGTACCCCACATACGGCCACAGGGAGAGAGCTATAAACCCATACAGTTTTTTGGGCTTTAAAAACAGTAAACCTACAATCAATCAATCAAAAGAGTATTTATAAAGCCTCTTTGTATTTCAGCAGATGTCACAAAGTGCAATACCGAAACTCTAACCCTAAATATAACCTATTTTACGCCTTAACCCTAGTTATAACCTATTTTAGAAAGCCTTAACCTTAACCCTAATTCTAGGATAGGGTAGTCCTAGAACACTTTTAGAAACTATTTTAGTAATAATTTAATCTTAGTAAATACAATTATAGTACTAAATAGCATTTTCAATTTTTTGTTAATCAAAACTTTTTTTTTTGTTATTAGTTATTTTATTATATTTATTATTGCAAGGCAGAACGCTTGATAAATAAAGACACTTGTGTTTATTTTTCAAATGTGGCTTGAACTGGGTGAACTGGGTGACCTAGTCACCTCTATGTGAAATGTCCAGCAATTGGTGTGGGGATAGGTGTGGGGCAGGTTTGAGACTGATCTAAGGATTAACAAGAAAAATACACTTAATTCTCAGCTGCCCTATCCAATGTCTGTACTTGAATTAATCACTTTTGATTTGCTAAATATTTCCAATAATGATGGCAGCATAAGACAACGAAGCATCAGTTATAGGCTACAAGCAGCAATATGATTGACATAAAATAGGATGCAACCATATACTATAATATCCCATGATTTTCTAAGATGGTCACTCATTACTTTAGTTAGCTATATATCTCGTATTAGGCTGTGATTGCTTTTGGAAGAGCGCAATTAAATAGTGACTATAGCAGGTGTTGAACCCGCGGAGTAAATAATCACTAGTCAGATGCGCTAACCTCAACCCTAGTATACATGCATGATAAAAATTGATTTTAATATCCTGATATTCGGGTAAGTAAACAACCTCGGAATAGAAAAGTACAAGAGTGTGTCTTCCAGCCCGCCTATAAATTACATCATGAGCAACCCTCCAAAAAAAAAAAAACATCAAAAAGACCGCTTAGCAAATGTACCTCAACATGCCCCTCGCTTGTGCTAGAAGGCAGAGTGCTCGCTGCTGGTTGATGAATCTGACAATTAATGTACTAGGAAAATACGTTTTTTTCTCGACCAGAGGTGACTAAATTAATGTTCAGGCTTATTGATAATTGTTATAGTAAATAGCACTAGTATAATTTCAAAACATGAGCATAAAAACAGCTAATAATTAAACATGAATCATCATTATATTATTTTTCACATAATCTGTTAAATCTTTTTCAGTCGTTCCTCTGGCGTTAGCAGTGTGGAAAGGGACAGTAAAAAGCGTGTGCAGGAGTTTTCCTGTGAGGGGGAGTGGTGGTGTATCCAGGGAGAAAACTAAACTAACCTTCTGAAATGTCATTCGTGGTCTTATGCTTGCCATCTATTGGACTTATTTAGTAGCTGCAGTAGTACTGAATAAAGTATATCCTTACTATAAGGAGTAATTACTCAGAATTTCAAATTTGACATTTTCTATGTTTCATTTTACCACTTACACCATAACATAAACAATTTATAGCATAACAAAAATGAAACTGACATAAACCAAAAACACCATACATTTAGTTAACTATATATATATATATATATATATATATATATATATATATATGTATATACTATTTATTTAGATGGGTGACATTATCTGCCAAAGTAATAACCACTGTAGAGCTAAAGAAGAGCTTTCCCAGTATGGTGTATATATATATATACAGTTTGGGAGAACAAGTATTTGATACACTGCCCGATTTTGCAGGTTTTCCTAACTTACAAAGCATGTAGAGGTCTGTAATTTTTACTTTGGCAGATAATGTCACCCATCTAATAAATAGTAACAATAACATAACAAGTTATATAGCATAACAAACAATGAAACTGACATAAACCAAAAACAGCATACATTTAGTTAACTATATATAATATATAACTATATATATATATATATATATAGATATATATATATATATATATAGATATATATACAGTGGGGAGAACAAGTATTTGATACACTGCCGATTTTGCAGGTTTTCCTACTTACAAAGCATGTAGAGGTCTGTAATTTTTTTATCATAGGTAGCACTTCAACTGTGAGAGACGGAATCAAAAAAAAAATAATCCAGAAAATCACATTGTATATGATTTTTAAGTAATTAATTTGCATTTTATTGCATGACATAAGTCTTTGATACATCAGAAAAGCAGAACTTAATATTTGGTACAAAAACCTTTGTTTGCAATTACAGAAATCATACGTTTTCCTGTAGGTCTTGACCAGGTTTTGCACACACTGCAGCAGGTATTTTGGCCCACTCCTCCCATATACAGACCTTCTCCAGATCCTTCATGGGTTTCGGGGGGCTGTCGCTGGGCAATACGGACTTTCAGCTCCCTCCCAAAGATTTTCTATTGGGCTCAGGTCTGGACACTGGCTAGGCCACTCCAGGACTTGAGATGCTTCTTTACGGAGCCACTCCTTAGTTGTCCCGGGCTGTGTGTTTCGGGTCGGGTTGTCATGCTGGAAGACTCAGCCACGACCCATCTTCATGCTCTTACTGAGGGAAGGAGGTTGTTGACCAAGATCTCGCGATACATGGCCCCATCCATCCTCCCCTCATACGGTGCAGTCGTCCTGTCCCCCTTGTGCAGAAAAGCATCCCCAAGAATGATGTTTCCACCTCCATGCTTCATGGTTGGGATGGTGTTCTTTGGGTTGAACTCATCCTTCTTCTTCCTCCAAACACGGCGAGTGGAGTTTAGACCAAAAAAGCTCTATTTTTTGTCTCATCCAGACCACATGACCTTCTCCCATCCTCCTCTGGATCATCCAGATTGGTCATTGGCAAACTTCAGACGGGCCTGGCACATGCGCTGGCTTGAGCAGGATTTTAATCCATGACGGCGTAGTGTGTTACTAATGGTTTTCTTTGAGACTGGTGGTCCCAGCTCTCTTCAATTCATTGACCAGGTCCTGCCGTGTAGTTCTGGGCTGATCCCTCACCTTCCTCATGATCATTGATGCACCACCGAGGTGAGATCTTGCATGGAGCCCCAGACGCGAGGGTGATTGATCGTCAACTTGAACTTTCTTCCATTTTCTAATAATTGCGCCAACAGAGTCGTTGCATTCTCACCAAGCTGCTTGCCTATTGTCCTATAGCCCATCCCAGTCCCTTGTGCAGGTCTACAATTTTTATCCCTGATGTGCTTACACAGCTCTCTGGTCTTGGCCATTGTGGAGAGGTTGGAGTCCTGTTTGATTGCGTGTGTGGACAGATGTCTTTTATACAGGTAACGAGTTCAAACAGGTGCAGTTAATAATACAGGTAATGAAGTGGAGAACAGGAGGGCTTCTTAAGAAAACTAACAGGTTCTGTGAGAGTCGGAATTCTTACTGGTTGTTAGGTGATCAAATACTTTATGTCATGCGATAAAATGCAAATTAATTGACTTAAAAATCATACAATGTCATTTTCTGGATTTTTGTTTTAGATTCTTGTCTCTCACAGTTGAAGTGTAGCCTATGATAAAAATTACAGACCTCTACATGCTTTTGTAAAGTAGGAAACCTGGCAAATCGGCAGTGTATCAAATACTTGTTCTCCCCACTGTATAGATATATATATATATCTATATATATATATATATATATATATATATAGATATATTATATATAATATATATATAGTTAACTAAATGTATGCTGTTTTTGGTTTATGTCAGTTTCATTGTTTGTTACTGCTATAAATTGTTATGTTATTGTTACTATTTATTTAGATGGGTGACATTATCTGCCAAAGTAATACCACTGTAGATAAAGAAGAGTCTCTCATGTAGGTGTACCAAAAACATTTCAAAAGGCCATTTTCTCAAAATTAAGGTTACAAGTTTATCATCTTTCAAAGCAGAATTACTTTCCCATTGTTCCTCAACTGTAGTGTATGATATACCTTTTTCTAGCTGAGTCTCTACTTTTATCCAATGTAAAAAACACCATTTCAAATTTTGCTACATAAGACCGAATCGAGCCGGTCGGTCACATTTGACTGTGTAAAACCTAGCAGTACTACTTATTTCTCTGAGAGTGAGGCATATATATTATTACTGTGTAAAACCTAGCAGTACTACTTATTTCTCAGAGAGTGAGGCAGATATATTATTACCGTGTAAAAACTAGAAGTACTACTTATTTCTCTGAGAGTTAGGCAGAAATATATTATTACTGTGTAAAAACCTAGCAGTACTACTTATTTTCTCTAGAGTGAGGCAGATATATTATTACTGTGTAAAAATCTAGCAGTACTACTTATTTCTCTGAGAGTGAGGGCAGATATGTAGCATTTTGCAAAAAAACATGATTATTTGTCTCTCTGAAATGAAACCATCAAGTGATAGATTTTAAACAAATACATGGCTGTCATTGAACAATCACATACCATGATTAGCTAGTGAGTAGATGAGAGACGTAATGTTTGTCTCTGTTATGTTGAAGCCCAATCAGGCAGGAGAGACCAGCCTCCCCTGTAACCCAGCTGTGTGTCCATGAGAGTGACCGGGTCTATTGAAATTCCTATACTGTTTAGAGAGGGAGACTTTTCTACTGAACAAAGGTAAGAAGAACTCTGGGTCATGGTCAGTGAGTTAAAACACACTGTCTCTAGTCATTTCTCCTCTCCCATTTTACCATTTATTTTTGTTGTTTTCATAATTCATATGCTAATCCTTTTTTCCATTTTCATAGTCCTAAAACAATATTAAACAAACACTACATTCCCTCCCTGTGTGTGTGTGTGTGTGTGTGTGTGAGAGTGTGTGTGTGTGTGTGTGTGTGTGTGTTGTGTGGTGTGTGTGTGTGTTGTGTGTGTGTGTGTGTGTGTGTGTGTGTGTGGTGTGTGTGTGTGTGTGTGTGTGTGTGCACCTCCCTGGATGAGGAGATGTAATCTCTATCCTGATCGCCTAGTTTTTGATTGACACTTTTACCCCTACCTACATGTACATATTACCTCAATTACCTCAACTTACCTGGTACCCCTGCACATTGACTCAGTACTGGTACTCCTTGTATATAGTCTAGTTTATTACCTCAACTACCTGGTACCCCTGCACATTGACTCAGTACTGGTACTCCTTGTATATAGTCTAGGTTATTACCTCAACTACCTGGGTACCCCTGAACATTGACTCAGACTGGTACTCCTTGTATATAGTCTAGTTATTACCTCTGTGCTACCTGTGGTACCCCTGCACATTGGACTCAGTACTGGTACTACTTGTATATAGTCTAGTTATTACCTCAACTACCTGGTACCACCTGAACATTGACTCAGTACTGGTACACCTTGTATATAGTCTAGTTATTACCTCAACTATCTGGTACCCTGCACATTGACTCAGTACTGGTACTCCTTGTATATAGTCTAGTTATTACCTCAACTACCTGGTACTCCTGGACATTGACTCAGTACTGGTACTCCTTGTATATAGTCTAGTTATTACCTCAAACTACCTGGTACCTGCACATTGACTCAGTACTGGTAACTCCTTGTATATAGTCTAGTTATTACCTCAAACTCCCTGGTACCCCTGTACATTGACTCAGTACTGGTACTGCCTTATAGCCTCATTATTGTTATTTTATTATTTTACTATTTCCATTTTTTATTTAGCGAATTTTTTAAAAACTTTTAAAACTCTGGCATTGTTGGGAATCGGGCTCGTAAGTAAGCATTTCACGGTAAAAAGTGTACCACTGTTGGTATTCGGCGGCATGTGAGAAATACAATTTGATTTGATTTTGAAGCTCATGCGCAGAAAAATTCGTCTTTGTGCCGAACTGCACATGTGCACTCCTTCGATATAAAAGTTTTTTTTGACCAAACATGAAAATGTGTCAGTTTGTTAAACTACTTAAGACAGAACATTTTCAAAATGAACAACTAAGGAAGTGATTTTTATCTCTCATTGACTCTCAAACCCCAAACCCTGGCCTGGTTTGCTTTATATGTATTCCCAGAACACAATTTTCTACATCAGCAGTTGTCACCAACTGCTTTATAGAATCGAATACAGTCTAAAACCCAAAGAGCAAGCAATGCAGATGTAGAAGCACGGTGGCTAGGAAAAAACTCCCTAGAAAGGGGCAGGAACCTAGGAAGAAACATAGAGAGGAACCAGGCTCTGAGGGGTGGCCAGTCCTCTTCTGGTCTGTGCGGGGGAGGAGATTATAAGAGGATAATGGCCATTAAGTACAGATCGTTCTTCAGATTTTCAAATGTGCATAGATGACCAGCAGGGTCAAATAATAATCACTGTGGTTATAGAGGGTGCGCAACACGTCAGCACCTCAGGACGTAAATGTCATTTGGCTTTTCATAGCCGAGCATTCAGAGGTCGAGACAGGCAGGTGTGGTAGGGAGAGAGAAGGAGAGGGAGAGAGAGAGAGTAGGTCGAAACAGCACGTTGAGGTTGAACAGGTCTTACGGTCAAGAGTTCCATATCCGCAGGGCGGACCAGTAGAAACTGGATGAGTAGCAATGTTGTATCAACGTCCGGTAGGAGCATGTATCGATACGATATGATAGGATCGAAAGAAGGGGAGGGACGCTGCTCTCGGATCAGTTTTCTCCATTAAAATCATTCCTTAACATTATAATTATTTCACAATAGATCTGACCACGGTATCAGTCTTCTAGAAGATATTACTACCTACTCGGCTGCAAATATTGAGGGTAGTTTATTTTACACAATAAAGGCTTACACAATAAAAAGGATGCACTAAATCACAGATTCGGCGCACATCATTGGGCACATGTTAGGCTACACATCATGAAATATATATGAGACAAATTACAGACAGTAATCTAAAAGTAGCAACATATAACTGAAATATATACAATGAACATAATCTAAAAGTAGCATATATTTCAATTTGATTGAAATAGGCCTATAGCCTCCTTTTTATATTTTTAATGCAGTCATCTTGGTTTTCATTTGAACTCAAAAAAAAAAAAAAAAAAACCAAATGTGTACTTCCTTGTTTGCATCCAATTGCCAAGACATTGACAACTTTGTATTTGTAGTCAACTTGTTTCTGAATTATCAGCATAACAAAGAGACGGATAATACCAACCATGTGATTCTATGTTTAGCCGGAGATCTTTTCTGTGTATAAAGTGACGCGGGAGGGCAAAAA
Source organism: Coregonus suidteri (assembly GCA_036851935.1). Classification (NCBI taxonomy): domain Eukaryota; kingdom Metazoa; phylum Chordata; class Actinopteri; order Salmoniformes; family Salmonidae; genus Coregonus; species Coregonus suidteri. Next base: position 2,211 of record JAGTTL010001212.1, on the reverse strand, counting down.
AGCATCTAACGACGCACTTGGCTGTTCTACAAGTGGTCTGAGGCAGGTGTTAGAATATGAGCGTTTCCAAGTGCAACGTTAATAACGATGGTTTTGGGAAACAGCTCAGAGAATTTAACAATGCTCCTATGAAGGTTCTATCAATAAAAAACTAGATAGATTTCTAATGATGAATTTACCCTTAAAATGCTTTTGGGGAATCAGGATCCCTGAATAAAAAACATCTGCTAATATGTTAAATGACTAAATGACTAAAAATTAAATTTTTTAATGTTTTACATACAGATCTCATATTACTGTCATTTATGATATTTTTTTTAATATATTTAACATTGATGTCACAAGTGTATCATTTGACAGTTCTTTATTTAAAATGTAGTTATTTGTAGATTTAACGGTGTAAAATCTATGAGTACTACTTATCAGTAGGGGGAAAAGTAGATTTAGTCAGCCACTCAATGTGGCAAGTTCTCCCACTTAAATAGTATGACGAGAGGCCTGTAATTTTCAGTCCATAGGTACACGTCAAAACTTTGACATAGACAAACTGAGGGAAAGAAATCCAGAAAATATCACATTGTAGGATTTTTAATGAATTTATTTGCAAAATTATGGTGGAAAATACGTATTTGGTCAATACAAAACGTGTCGTCAATACTTTGTTATATCCCTTTGTTTGGCAATGACATAGGTCAAACGTTTCTCATGTAAGTCTTCACAAGTTTTCACACACTGTTGCTGGTATTTGGCCCATTCCTCCATGTCATGATCTCCTCTAGCGCAGTGATGTTCTTGGGGCTGTCGCTGAGCCAACCGGGAACTTTCCACACCCTCCAAAGATTTTCTATGGGGTTGAGATCTGGAGGACTGGCAGTCACTCCAGGGACCTTGAAATGCTCTCTTACTAAGCCACTCCTTGTTGCACGGAGCGTGTGTTTGGGATCATTGTCATGCTGAAAAGACCCAGCCACGTTTTTCAATTCGTCATATGCCCTTGGCTGATGGAAGGAGGTTTTCACTCAAAATCTCTAACGATACATGGCCCCATTCATTCTTTCCTTTACACGGAATCAGTTGTCCTGGTCCGTTGGCAGCGAGAAAACAGCCCAAAGCATGACTGTAGCCATCCCCCATGCTTTCACAGTAGCTATTGTGTTCCTTTGGATGCAAACTCAGCATTCTTTGTCCTCCAAACACCGACGAGTTGAGGTTTTACCAAAAAGTTTATATTTTGCGTTTCATCTGACCATATGACATTCTCCCAATCCTCTTTCTGGATCATCCAAATGCACTCTACAGAACTTCGACGGGCCCTGGACATGACTGGTTAAGCAGGGGAGACGGTCTGATGCAGGATTTGAGTCCCTGGCGGCGTAGTGTGTTATGATGGAGGCTTTTTTACGCTTGGTCGCCATGCTCTGCTGCAGTCAGTCACTCGGTCCCCCGTGTGGTTCTGGGATTCTTGGCTCACGTCTCTGTGATCATTTGACCACACGGGTGAAGATGTCTCCACCCAGATCGAGGCGAGATTATCAGTGGTCCTCTACGCTATGCTTCACATTTACTAATAATTGCACCACAGTTGATTACTTCAAACCAAGCTGCTTACCTATTTGCAGAGTCAGTCCTTCCAGCGCTGGTTGAAGGTCATACAATTTGGTCTGTGTCCTTTGACAGCTCTTTGTCTTTCGCCATAATGGAGTTTGGAGTGTGACGTTTGAGGTTTGTTTGGTTTTTGGACAGGGTTTTCTTTTTATACGATAAAAAAGTTTAAACAGGTGCCATTAAAAAAGGAACAGTGGGAGGGCAGAGGAGCCTCTTTAAAAAAGAAGTTACAGGCTGTGAGAGCCAGAAATTTCTTGTTTTTAGGTGACCAAATATTTTGCAAATAAATTTATAAAAAAAATCCCCACAAAGTGATTTTTGGATTTTTTTTTTTCCCAAAAAGTTTATTATAGTTGCCGTTACCCTTTTATGAAAATTACAGGCCCCCTCATCTTTTTTTAAATCGGAGAACTTTTCACAATTTTGGGGGTGACAAATATCTTTTCCCATCCCGTATTTTCTGAAAAGTAGGCTGATTTATTGCATTTTTTAAAAAAAAAACATTTTTTCTTTTTGAAGTGAAGCCAAATTTATCGATTTTAAAGAAAAAACAGGCTGTTTTGGGAAAAAACCCCCCGCCTGATTAGATTTGAGAGAAAGCCCAAA
>JAGTTL010001211.1:0-15116 GCA_036851935.1 Coregonus suidteri | reverse complement strand
TCTCTGTTTATTATTGTTGCTTGTCACTTTACCCTCCCCTAATGTACTTATTCCCTCAATTACCTCGGATAACCGGTCCCCCTTGCCAAAATTGACTTGGTACGGGTTTACCCCTTGTACCTTTCATTCGGAAAGTATTCAGACCCCTTCCCTTTTTCCAATTTTGTTACGTTACAGGCCTTTATTCTAAAATTGATTAAAATTAAAATTTTTTCCTCATCACCTAACACAATACCCCTAAATGTTTTCCATCTCCCCCTTATTGGGAACTGGGGTTAAAAAAAACCCCAAAACGAGTTTAAATTCCCATACAAAAAATTCCCGGGAAGCCTTAAACCGCTCTTAAACACTAGTAAAATTTTTTTAAAGGGCAGCTTTTCAATCAACCCCTTGCTAGCACCCGCCCCCACCCGACTAAAAATCAAAAATCTCGAGGGGTTTCTAAACCAAAGATTTAGGGACAACTACAAATATTGGGGTTTTGGGTTAGACGTAAAAAAAAACTTCCCGGGACTACATAAAGAATCCCCAATCCAAAGTTAAATCTGGGAAAGGGGGTTTCCTTTTTCGCCAAAAAAAGCCTCCTTCACCCCATGCTCCCAAAAACATGCCCTCGTAAAAACTGACATCCTACCGATCCTTACTTCGGCGTTTGTAAATTTATAAAATACCCTCCAACACTTACTCAGCCAAATTGAGGGAGTCTATCACAGTCCCATCCTTTTGTTCCCAAAAGCCCCATACACAAACCCCCCCACGGGGGACGTACGTCTTTTGGCGGGGTCCCTCACAAGTTCGTCGTAAAACCCATGGCCCGGCCATTATAAATCATGCTGGGCCCAAACCCCCCGGGCCTTTATCTTAAAATCATGGGTCACCCATAGCGCACCCCCCCGTATTTCTGCGTCCAGCAGGTATATCTCACGGTAACCCCCAAAACCCAAAACCACCCCCTTTGGCCCGCCATTCCTTCCAGTTCTCTGTTCCCCAAGACTGGAACGAATTGCAAAAATCTCTGAAGCTGAGACTTTATCTCCCCAAAAATTTTAAAGCATAAAGTTTTTTGGGGGCCCCTTACCGATCACTGCACCTGTAACCCCGGCCCATCTAAAATTAGCCCACCCAACAAACCTCACCCCCTAAAATTGTTATTTAAATTTTGCCCCTTTTGCACCCCAGTATTCTATTTTTAAACATAATCTCCGGGCCCAAAATTTCCCTTGGGGGCAATTTCCCCAAAGGTTGGTTAATTCCCTTTTGGGTAAATTTTTTCCCCCTTGCCCAAATTTTTAGGCCTTTTTTTTTTTTTAAAATTTTTGTAACCTTTTCCAAATTAATTTTTTTCAAAAAAACATTGGCACAACTGTATTTTTTATATTTTTCTTTTGTTTTTTTCGGGCCCCTTTATTGTTTTTTTTTTTTCCCCCATATGTACACTCTGTATGTTGTTTTTGTTGCACTACTTGCTTTGTCTTGGGCCAGTCGCAGGTTGTAAAATGAGAACCTGTTCTTCAACTGGCTTACCGGTTAAAATAAAGTGAATTAAAAAAAATTAAAAATAAAAAATAATGACAAGCGAAAAAGGTTTTTAGAAATGGTTTGCCAAATGTAAAAAAAAGAAAACAGAAATACCTTATTTACTACAGTGAGGGAAAAAAAGTATTTGATCCCCTGCTGATTTTGTACGTTTGCCCACTGACCCAAGACATGATCAGTCTATAATTTTAATGGTAGGTTATTTGAACAGTGAGCGAGAGCAGCATAACAACAAAAAAACATCCAGAAAAACGCATGTAAAAAATGTTATACATTTACATTTACATTTACATTTATGTCATTTAGCAGATGCTCTTATCTAGAGCGACTTAGAAATTGGTGCATTCACATTATAGCCAGTGGGATAACCACTTTACAATATGTTTTTTTTTTTTTTGGGGGGGGGGGGGGTTGGGTAAGGGGGGGGGTAGAAGGATTACTTTATCCTATCCCAGGTATTCCTTAAAGAGGTGAGGTTTCAAGTCGTCTCGGAAGGTGGTGAGTGACTCTGCTGTCCTGGCGCGTGTGAGGGAGCTTGTTCCACATTGGGGTGCCAGAGCAGCGAACAGTTTTGACTGGGCTGAGCGGGAACTGTGCTTCCGCAAAGGTAGGGGGGGCACCAGCAGGCCAGAGGTGGATGAACGCAAACAATGCCCTCGTTTGGGTGTAGGGACTGATCAGAGCCTGAAGGTACGGAGGTTTGCCGTTCCCCTCGCAGCTCCGAAGGCAAGCACCATGGTCTTGTAGCAGATGCGAGCTTCAACTGGAAGCCAGTGGAGTGTGCGGAGGAGCGTCGGGTGGATGACGTGAGAGTGAGAACTTGGGAAGGTTGAACACCAGACGGGCTGCGGCATTCTGGATGAGTTTGTAGGGGTTTTTAATGGCACAGGCAGGGAGTCCAGCCAACAGCGAGTTGCAGTAATCCAGATGGAGATGAAGTGCCTGGATTAGACCTGTGCCGCGTTTCCTGTGTAAGGCAGGGTCGTACTACTCCGAATGTTGTAGAGCATGAACCTACAGGATCGGGTCACCGCCTTGAGTTTAGCGGAGAACGACAGGGTGTTGTCCAGGGGTCACGCCAAGGCTTTTTGCCACTCTGGGAGGAGGGACACACACGGAGTTGTCAACTGTGATGCCGAGATCATGGAACGGGCAGTCCTTCCCCGGGAGGAAGAGCAGCTCCGTCTTGCCGAGGTTCAGCTTGAGGTGGTGAGCCGTCATCCACACTGATATGTCTGCCAGAACATGCAGAGAGGCGATTCGCACCTGGTTATCAGAAGGGGGAAAAAGGAGAAGATTAGTTGTGTGTCGTCTCCTGCGTAGCAATGATAGGGAGAGGCCATATGAGGATATGACAGAGCCAAGTGACTTGGTGTATAGCAAGAATAGGAGAGGGCCTAGAACTGAGCCCTGGGGACACCAGTGTGAGAGCACGTGGTTTGCGGAGACAGATTTCTCGCCACGCCACTTGGTAGGAGCGACCTGTCAGGTAGGACGCAATCCAGGAGTGAGCCGCGCCGGAGATGCCCAACTCGGAGAGGGTTGGAGAGGAGGATCTGATGGTTCACAGTATCAAAGGCAGCAGACAGGTCTAGAAGGACAAGAGCAGAGGAGAGAGAGTTAGCTTTAGCAGTGCGGGAGAGCCTCCGTGACACAGAGAAGAGCAGTCTCAGTTGAATGACCAGTCTTGAAACCTGACTGGTTGGATCAAGAGGTCATTCTGAGAGAGATAGCAAGAGAGTTGGCTAAAGACGGTACGCTCAAGAGTTTTGGAGAGAAAAGAAAGAAGGGATACTGGTCTGTAGTTGTTGACATCAGAGGATTGAGTGTAGGTTTTTTGAGAAGGGGTGCAACTCTCGCTCTCTTGAAGACAGAAGGGGACTATAGCCAGCGGTCAAGGGAGGAGTTGATGAGCGAGGTGAGGTAAGGGAGAAGGTCTCCGGAAATGGTCTGTAGAAGAGAGGAGGGGATAGGGTCAAGCGGGCAGGTTGTTGGGCGGCCGGCCGTCACAAGTTGCAAGATTTCATCTGGAGAGAGAGATGAGAAAGAAGTCAAAGCATAGGGTAGGGCAGTGTGAGCAGGACCAGCAGTGTCATTTTGACTTAACAAACGAGGATCGGAATGTCGTTCACCTTCTTTTTTCAAAATGGTTGACGAATGTCCATCCACAGAGAGGGGGGGGGGGGGGGGGGGATTCAGCAGGGAGGAGTAGGTGGCAAAGAGCTTCCTAGGGTTAGAGGCAGATGCTTGGAATTTAGAGTGGTAGAAAGTGGCTGTAGCATCAGAAACAGAGGAAGAAAATGTAGAGAGGAGGGAGTGAAAATATGCCAGGTCCGCAGGGAGTCTAGTTTTCCTCCATTTCCGCTCGACTGCCCGGAGCCCTGTTCTGTGAGCTCGCAATGAGTCGTCAAGCCACGGAGCAGGAGGGGAGGACCGAGCTGGCCGGGAGGATAGGGGACATAGAGAGTCAAAGGATGCAGAAAGGGAGGAGAGGAGGGTTGAGGAGACAGAATCAGGAGATTGGAGGGAGAAGGATTGAGCAGAGGGAAGAGATGATAGGATGGAAGAGGAGAGAGTAGCAGGAGAGAGAGAGCGAAGGTTGCGACAGCGCATTACCATCTGAGTAGAGGCAGAGTGAGTAGTGTTTTGGAGGAGAGAGAGAGAGAAAAGGATCCAAAGTAGTGGTCGGAGACATGGAGGGGAGTTTGCAGTGAGATTAGTAGAAGAACAGCATCTAGTAAAGATGAGGTCAAGCGTATTGCCTGCCTTGTGAGTAGGGGGGGACGGTGAGAGGGTGAGGTCAAAAGAGGAGAGGAGTGGAAAGAAGGAGGCAGAGAGAATGAGTAGGGAGGTTAAAGTCACCCGGAACTGTCAGGGGTGACCCATCCTCAGGAAAGGAACTTATCAAGGCGTCAAGCTCATTGATGAACTCTCCAAGGGAACCTGGAGGGCGATAAATGATAAGGATGTTAAGCTTGAATGGGCTAGTGACTGTGACAGCATGGAATTCAAATGAGGAGATAGACAGATGGGTCAGGGGAAAAAGAGAGAACGTCAACTTGGGAGAGATGAGGATTCCTGTGCCACCACCCCGCTGACCAGATGCTCTCGGGATATGCGAGAACACATGGTCAGACGAGGAGAGAGCAGTAGGAGTAGCAGTGTTTTCAGTGGTAATCCATGTTTCCGTCAGCGCCAAGAAGTCGAGGGACTGGAGGGTAGCATAGGCTGAGATGAACTCTGCCTTGGTTGGCCGCAGAACGGCAGTCCAGAGGCTGCCGGAGACGTGGAACTCCACGTGGGTTGTGCGTGCAGGGACCACCAGGTTAGAGAGGCAGCAGCCACGCAGTGTGAGCGTTGGTATTATGGCCTGTGCAGAGAGGAGAGAACAGGGATAGACAGACGCATAGTTGACAGGCCACAGAAAATGGCTAAAATAATGCAAAGTAGATCGGAATGAAATGAACGAAACATCTCCCTCACTTACGTTTCACTGAAACACCCAAATAGGTGAAACTATAATTGTTGTAAACTACAGCGGTTCAATGTTTTCTAGGAATAGACTAACTTAGTTTATTCAGCTAGCTAACTTCCGTGAAAAAAACCGTCCAGGGCACCTAGTCCTATGACGTCATAACCAACTAGCATGCCAGGCTCCAATAACACGGTTTAGCACCAATACTCGGCCACAACAAACCACCAGTGTGTCAACACACCAAGCAGATCATTTGTGTCCGTGTCTAACGTTGTGGGTTAGTCCCGACAGCTTGAGCGAGTCCGTCGTCAACTTATTCAGCCAGTTAGTTAGCTAGAATAGTTAGCATACTAGCTAGCCATTGCTTTCTGCCAACGAAAATCCCCTCTTCCCACGGCACGAACACAAAGAGAGAAGCCAAGCTAACGTTAACTAGTCACCCATGTCCCAAATTCCCTTGAACGACTCTGGTTACCAGTATGTAAAAACAAAACACAAATGTAGGTTATAACTTACCCCTAGCAGCTACCGTTAGCTAGCCAAGTGCAAAGCTAGCCACTGAATCGACTCAGCCAGTTCGCGTCTGTTCGCTAGGTCGCTCCAGCTATTGTTTAGTAGCTATCCAGGTAGCAACAAGCTAGCTACATTTTGAGTACAGTAGCTAATTACTACCTAACGTTAACGCTTCAGACAATGAGGTTAGAATAACAGCTGAATGGTAGGCAGCTAGCTGGCGTAAATACAGGTACTCTTAAGCGTGAAACAAACTATCCACAGTTGCTAATAGTACCAGTAGCTACCCGCTAGCTAGTCTAGGTAGTGGGTTAGCTAGCCTCGTGCTTCACCGGGCTCAGCCAAATACAATGCTTACAATACTTACATACAATAACCTATGATAACTACAAAAACCTACGATGACTACCTACAATACCTGACTACAATCTAAAGCCATATAAGCTTTATATAAGCCATATAAGCCAAGCTTACCTCCCACCAGAGAGAGACCACAACCTCACCCGACGACTGCAACTAATTATTATAATTGATTTGCATTTTAATGAGGGAAATAAGTATTTGACCCCTCTGCAAAACATGACTTAGTACTTGGTGGCAAAACCCTTGTTGGCAAAAAAAGAAGAGGTCAGACGTTTCTTGTAGTTGGCCACCAGGTTTTGCACACATCTCAGGAGGGATTTTGTTCCACTCCTCTTTGCAGATCTTCTCCAAGTCATTAAGGTTTCAAGGCTGACGTTTGCAACTCGAACCTTCAGCTCCCTCCACAGATTTTCTATGGGATTAAGGTCTGGAGACTGGCTAGGCCACTCCAGGACCTTAATGTGCTTATTCTTGAGCCACTCCTTTGTTGCCTTGGCCGTGTGTTTTTGGGTCATTGTCATGCTGGAATACCCATCCACGACCCATTTTCAATGCCCTGACTGAGGGAAGGAGGTTCTCACCCAAGATTTGACGGTACATGGCCCCGTCCATCGTCCCTTTTGATGCGGTGAAGTTGTTCCTGTCCCCTTAGCAGAAAAAAACCCCAAAGCATAATGTTTCCACCTCCATGTTTGACGGTGGGGGATGGTGTTCTTGGGGTCATAGGCAGCATTCATCCCTCCTCCAAACACGGCGAGTTGAGTTGATGCCAAAGAGCTCAATTTTGTTCTCATCTGACCACTTTGTTCTCATCTGACCACTTCTTGTTCTCATCTGAACACTTTCACCCAGTTCTCTTCTGAATCATTCAGATGTTCATTGGCCAAACTTCAGACGGGCATGTATATGTGCTTTCTTGAGCAGGGGGACCTTGCGGCGCGCTGCAGGATTTCAGTCCTTCACGGCGTAGTGTGTTACCAATTGTTTCTTGGTGACTATGGTCCCAGCTGCCTTGAGATCATTGACAAGATCCTCCCGTGTAGTCTGGGCTGATTCCTCACCGTTCTCATGATCATTTGCAACTCCACAAGGTGAGATCTTACATGGAGCCCCAGGCCGAGGGAGACTGACAGTTATATTGTGTTTCTTCCAGTTGTCACCTTTTCACCAAGCTGCTTGACGATGGTCTTGTAGCCCATTCCAGGAGACATTTGAAACCCCACCTCTTTAAGGAATACCTGGGATAGGATAAAGTAATCCTTCTACCCCCCCCCTTTACTCCAACCCCCCCCCCCCCAGAAAAAAATAAATAAAATAAAATAAAATAAAAACATTGTTAAGTGGTTATCCCTGGCTATAAGGTGAGTGCACCTATTTGTAAGTCGCTCTGGATAAGAGCGTCTGCCTAAATGACGTAAATGGTAAATGTAAATGTGTTCTTTGGATGCAACTCAGCATTCTTTGTCCTCCAAACACGACAAGTTCAGTTTTACCAAAAAGTTCTATTTTGGTTTTCATCTGACCATATGACATTCTCCCAATCCTCTTCTGGATCATCCAAATGCACTCTAGCAAACTTCAGACGGGCCTGGACATGTACTGGCTAAGCAGGGGGACACGTCTGGCACTGCAGGATTTGAGTCCCTGGCGGCGTAGTGTGTTACTGATGGTAGGCTTTGTTACTTTGGTCCCAGCTCTCTGCAGGTCATTCACTAGGTCCCCCGTGTGGTTCTGGGATTTTTGCTCACCATTCTTGTGATCATTTTGACCCCACGGGGTGAGATCTTGCGTGGAGCCCCAGATCGAGGGAGATTATCAGTGGTCTTGTATGTCTTCCATTTCCTAATAATTGCTCCCACAGTTGATTTCTTCAAACCAAGCTGCTTACCTATTGCAGATTCAGTCTTCACAGCCTGGTGCAGGTCTACAATTTTGTTTCTGGTGTCCTTTGACAGCTCTTTGGTCTTGGCCATAGTGGAGTTTGGAGTGTGACTGTTTGAGGTTGTGGACAGGTGTCTTTTATACTGATAACAAGTTCAAACAGGTGCCATTAATACAGGTAACGAGTGGAGGACAGAGGAGCCTCTTAAAGAAGAAGTTACAGGTCTGTGAGAGCCAGAAATCTTGCTTGTTTGTAGGTGACCAAATACTTATTTTCCACCATAATTTGCAAAATAAATTCATTAAAAATTCCTACAATGTGATTTTCTGGAAAAAAAATCTCATTTTGTCTGTCATAGTTGACGTGTACCTATGATGAAAATTACAGGCCTCTCTCATCTTTTTAAGTGGGAGAACTTGCACAATTGGTGGCTGACTAAATACTTTTTTTCCCCACTGTACATACATATACACACATACATACATATACATACACATACATTTTATTTATTTTTAACCAGGTAAGCCAGTCAAGAACAAGTTCTCATTTACAACTGCGACCTGGCCAAGATAAAGCAAAGCAATGTGATAAAAACAACAACAACACAGAGTTACATATGGGATAAACAAAACGTACAGTCAATAACACAATAGAAAATCTATATACAGTGTGTGCAAATGTAGTAAGTTATGGAGGTAAGGCAATAAATAGGCCATAGTGCAAAATAATGTGCAAATAGAGAAACTGGGGTGCAAATGAGCAAAAATAAATAACAATATGGGGATGAGGTAGTTGGGTGGGCTAATTTCAGATGGGCTGTGTACAGGTGCAGTGATCGGTAAGGTGCTCTGACAACTGATGCTTAAAGTTAGTGAGGGAGATAAGAGTCTCCAGCTTCAGAGATTTTTGCAGTTCGTTCCAGTCAATGGCAGCAGAGAACTGGAAGGAATGGCGGCCAAAGGAGGTGTTGGATTTGGGATGACCAGTGAGATATACCTGCTGGAGCGCATACTACGGGTGGGTGTTGCTATGGTGACCAATGAGCTAAGATAAGGCAGAGAATTGCCTAGCAGTGATTTATAGATGACCTGGAGCCAGTGGGTTTGGCGACGAATATGTAGTGAGGGCCAGCCAACGAGAGCGTACAGGTCACAATGGTGGGTAGTATATGGGGCTAAGGTGACAAAACGGATGGCACTGTGATGGACTATATCCAATTTGCTGAGTAGAGTGTTGGAGGCTATTTTGTAAATGACATCGCCGAAGTCAAGGATCGGTAGGATAGTCAGTTTTACGAGGGCATGTTTGGCAGCATGAGGGAAGGAGGCTTTGTTGCGAAATAGGAAGCCGATTCTAGATTTAACTTTGGATTGGAGATGCTTAATGTGAGTCTGGAAGGAGAGTTTACGGTCTAACCAGACACCTAGGTATTTGTAGTTGTCCACATACTCTAGGTCAGACCCACCAAGAGTAGTGATTCTAGTCGGGCGGGCGGGTGCAAGCAGCGTTCGATTGAAGAGCATGCATTTAGTTTTACTAGCGTTTAAGAGCAGTTGGAGGCTACGGAAGGAGTGTTGTATGGCATTGAAGCTAGTTTGGAGGGGTCCAGACATATATATACATATCCTTTTTAAAAATATATTTCCCTTTATTACTTTCCAACCCCACCACCCCTTCCCTAATTGGAGTAAACTAGTGAACAACAATGCTTAGGCCTCTACTTCCAGCTTATACATACTATCTACATTTTATGGACACAGTCAATTTTACAATAATTCTATTTGTTTGTTTTTACTCCTGAACTTCCTCTACCCTCAACCTCTCCGATCATTTTCATGATGTCCATCCGGTTTGCTTCTATATGCCATATCTTTCTAACTGTGCTCTTTCACAAAAGCTCTCAACCTATAACCTATATACTTATTATGGACACAGTATGCTTACATTATAGTTATCTTGTTGTTATTAATTGTTGTTAGTTGTTATTTAGTCCCATCCTTCAACTCCATTCAACACCTCCCATCTATCTCTTAACACCATCCATATTGGATTTCTATTTGCCATATATTTTTCAACTGTACTGTGATGTTTTACAAAAGTTCTGAACCTTTCAATTCTCATTGTTTCTACAGATTGTAAATTGAAAATAAACATTTTTGCTAAAAGTATTATTATATTATTGATCGATTGACTATGACTTTTCAGATCACCCAGTAATGCTATCTGCAGGGTTAGCTCCAGGTAAATATTGCAATCCTTTAGCCATTCCTGGACCTTTTTCCAAAAACAAGATACAAATGGACAGTACCAAAACAAATGATCTAATGATTCTGTCTCTTCGCAGCAAAATCTGCAGAGCTGGGAAGATTGTATCCCCCATATAAATAACATTCTATTGGTAAATTCTAAGTTTTGAATCCGGCGTCGTTTTGCATATAAGTTCATAAACACTATGCCATGGAATCGGTACGACAAAAATCTCTTCCCAACTATTTTGCAATCTATATGGGACGGCTGTCAATCCTTTGGTCCTTAAATGAAACTGGTATACTTTTTTATTTATCACAGTTTTCTTTAACCAATTATGTTCTTTAATGCAAGGCCGACAGACAAGTTCCTTAATTTTACCCCCTTCGCACTTTCCTCTTCCATTTTTGCGGTAATGCTGCATTTATTTGGTTGTAATTTTGGGTAGAGCAGACATTTCCATGTTTTTGTTAGCTGCATGTCTCCACCAGTCCTACCGATGATATAATTTACGAAGATTATACCTTTTTTAAACATTCTTTCAAGAAAAAATTGTTTTTTATCAATTAGTATATTTGAGTTTAACCACAATATTTGTTGCATTATTTGTTCTGTCGTTTCTGGAGGATTAAATTGAAATTGCAACCAACTTTCAATGGCTTGTTTTAGAAATAGTGATATTTGGGAGATTATTTCCTTTTCAAATAACTGAAAGTGAGAGGTTGTAATCTGAATAAAGGGAAAAATACCATTCTTGAACATTGGGTGAGACAATCTTGCTAATTTGCTAGAGAACCAGTTCGGATTTAAGTATAACTTTGTATGACTGAGGCTTTTAGTGATAGGTCTAATGCTTTAATATTTAATAATTTCTGTCCTCCAAATTCATATTTCATTATATAAATAGGCCCATAAGCAAAGTAAACTGGGATACTACTAAAGAGTTCATCAGAGTGATTTTTCCACAAATTGACAGATATTTTCCTTTCCATGGTAGCAAGATCTTGTCTATTTTTGTTAAATTTCTATTAAAATGTATTGGAGTGAGATCATTTATTTCATTTGGGATATGTATTCCGAGTATATCCACATCACCATCAGACCATTTTATTGGTAAACTACATGGTAATGTAACATTTTAATTTTTTTGTGATCCAATACGTAATATAGTACATTTATCCTAATTTGGTTGTAATCCAGAGAGGTTAGAAAATATATCTAGATCCTCTATGAGGCTGTGGAGGGATTCAAGTTGTGGATTTAAAATAGACATAGTTTGTTAATTGGCAAGACGTCTTGCAGATGTATTTAGAAAGCCTCCATTTTAAATGATACAGTTCTACATGGTTTCTACATTGTCCAGGCATCAACATTCTATTCTCAACAGAATAATATGCTACTCTGCCTCCTCAGGCATTAAGCCTTAGCTAACCCACAAGAACACTTCAAAATATACAACATTGCTCATATACAGTATTTGGTTACCTCAGGACTGTCTCCGTGTGTTTGTGCATTTGCCTTCAGATATTTACTGGCATAATATTACTGTGAGGAGGTGTAACATTGGGTCCTCCAGCAAGTCAGAGAGCTGTCAACTGTTAGCTAAACAGACTGACAACCAGACTACGATAGGCCTACCACTGGAATAACTTAGAGACAAGTTCCACAATATATTTCGCATATACATCTGTTTCTGCTTGTCCTTGCACTGCTTAATTGATGTCCCAGCACACAGGGTGTGTTTAAATTGAAACAGGTAATTCTCCTAGTGGAGGAAAACCTGCAAAAAAACACAATAAAGCTATTTACATAGACTGCAGAACATTAAAATAGTGTCCAATAATCTGTCCAGATGTAGAAGCACGGTGGCTAGGAAAAACTCCCTAGAAAGGCAGGAACCTAGGAAGAAACATAGAGAAGAACCAGGCTCTGAGGGGTGGCCAGTCCTCTTCTGGCTGTGCCGGGTGGAGAAGAACCAGGCTCTGAGGGGTGGCCAGTCCTCTTCTGGCTGTGCCGGGTGGAGATTATAAGAGTAATAATAATAATAATAATTTCATTTCCATGTTTTTTTTTCAACGACCCTAAAATATGCAAAAATAGGCTTCTAGTTGGTTGGCACATTGTGGTTTTTGACTCAATCGTCTGAAGTTGGAGCTGAGCCAATCAGAGGACTTGGGCGAGGAGAAAGAAAATCTCTAGCTCTCCGCTCCGGCCCGCCCCCGTAGTCGTAGCACAGACAGAAGGGAAAACCCAGACACGTCACGGGCTGTAAAGCTGAAGCATTTGTTTAGAATGTTTTCTCACCACCAAATATAGTAGTGAGAGGAAGTCCAGTCGCGTTAGTGGGAGAAGATGGAACTAGGTCAAACTGGGCCGATACTTTTACATTTACATTTTAGTCATTTAGCAGATGCTCTTATCCAGAGCGACTTACAGGAGCAATTAGGGTTAAGTGCCTTGCTTAACCACTAAGCTACCTGCCGCCCATCGATTAAACATCTGATCTAAAAAAAAAAAAATCCCAAAACTAGAATCTGTTATGAACATGGGACTTGATGCTTTGCCAAAGTTTCAAAAAATGTATTTCAAAATTCTTGCAAATGTATAGAAAATGAAATACAGAAATATCTAAATTTACGTAAGTATTCACACCCCTGAGTCAATGCATGTTAGAATCACCTTTGGCAGTGATTACATCTGTGAGTCTTTCTGGATAAGTCTCGGAGCTTCCCACATTTGGATTGTACAATATTTTCCCATTTATACTTAAAAAAATTATTCAAGCTCTGTCAAGATGGTTGTTGATCATTGCTAGTGTAGTATATGAAGAATTATGAGTTTGATAAGGTTTTAAGTGGAACCTGAGAGGATGTTTATTTAGCAGAAAGGGAGCCATTTTGTAGTGACACCCCTGTTCGTTGGAGACAGGTGATTGGACAGTAGAGGGAGCCACCCATATTTTTGTATATCTTATAAGTATAGGTTAGAGACAAAGAACGGCAGAGCAGACATTGTAATTTGGAGGACACTGCTCTCCGGATGCTATATACATCTGTACACTTATGCTGAAATCTTGTGATATGAATAAAACTTATGATCAAAGTTCAGTATAAGCGGACTCCTTTGTTTAACAGCAATGATTAGCAACATTGACTCGACACTACACTAGACAGCCATTTTGAAGTCTTCCTATAGATTTTCAAGCCGATTTTAAGACAAAACTCTGACTAGGCTACTCGGGAATATTCAATGTTGTCTTGGTAAGCATCTAGTGTATATCTAGGATTTTGCCTGTGCTTAGCTCTATTCCGTTACTTTTTATCATAAACTCCCTAGTCCTTGCCGATGACAAGCAGTATGAAAAATGTATGCACTCACTAACTGTAAGCCGCTCTGGATAAGAGCGTCTGCTAAATGACTAAAATGTAAATGTAAAATGTACATGGCCATTAAGGCCAGATTGTTCTTCAAGATGTTCAAACGTTCATAGGTGACCAGCAGAGGGCATGACAAATGCCTATTCCCCCTCAGGAGACTGAAAAGATTTGGCATGGGTTATACAGCTGCACCATCGAGAGCATCCTGTCTGGTTGCGTCACCGCCTGGTATGGCAACTGCTCGGCCTCCGACCGCAAGGCACTACAGAGGGTAGTGCGTACAGCCCAGTACATCACTGCGGTCAAGCTTCCTGCCATCCAGGACCTCTATACCAGGCCGTGTCAGAAGAAGGCCCTAAAATTTGTCAAAGACTCCAGCCACCCTAGTCATAGACTGTTCTCTCTGTCTAGGTCTAGGTCCAAAAGGCTTCTTAACAGCGTCTACCCCCAAGCCATAAGTCTCCTGAACATCTAATCAAATTGCTACCCCGACTATTTGCATTTGATTTGATTTGAGAGTTACGCTAGATATAACAGACTGACCCTAGCCCCCCGGCACATAGACTATTGCAGCATAGATACCGTAGGCTGAGACAGGGTAGGTCGGGGGCCACTGTGGCCCCGTCCGACGATACCCCCGGACAGGGCCAACCAGGCAGGATATAACCCACTTTGCCAAAGCACAGCCCCCACACCACTAGAGGGATATCAACAGACCACCAACCTACTACCCTGAGACAAGGCTGAGGATAGCCCACGAAGATCTCCACCACCGCACGAGCTCGAGGGGGCGCAAAATCGGACAGGAAGATCACGTCTGTGACTCAACCCACTCAAGTGACGCACCCCTCCTAGGGACGGTAAGCCAGTGACTCAGCCCCCGTAATAGGGTCAGAGGCAGAGAATCCCAGTGGAGAGAGGCAGGCAGAGACAGCAAGGGCAGTTCGTCGCTCCAGTGCCTTGCCGTTCACCTTCGCACCCCTGGGCCAGACTACACTCAATCATAGGACCTACTGAAGAGATGAGTCTTCAGTGAAGACTTAAAGGTGGAGAACGAGTCTGCGTCTCTCACATGGATAGGCAGACCATTCCATAACAATGGAGCTCCACAGCCTCCAGCTGTTTGCTTGGAAATCCCAGGGACAATAAGGAGGCCTGCGTCTTGTGAACGTAGCGCAACGTGTAGGTATGTAGGGCAGGACCAAATCGGAGAGATGGGTACGGGCAAGCCCATGTAATGCTTTGTAGGTTAGGAGTAAAACCTTGAAATCAGCCCTAGCCTTAACAGGAAGCCAGTGTAGAGAGGCTAGCACTGGAGTAATACGATCACATTTTGGGGTTCTAGTCAAGATTCTAGCAGCCGTGTTTAGCACTAACTCAAGTTTATTTACTGTTGGCTGGGCTGTAGAGTGTGCTGCTCTGTAATGTGTCTTGGACTGAATACTGAACTCAGTGTTCTTCTGCAGGTCTTTTATATCTGAGTCAAAGCTAGAATCCTTTATTAAAACCATAACAAAGCCGTTACCCCCCCTGCCTCTGTTTTGGTAAAAGCTGAGGGATAGGCCTGGAAAAATGTCACCACTCAAAGTCATAGACAGAGATATCAAAATAGTAGTAAAAATGTACATTGTTTACTAACATTGGAGTAGAACAAACAGTTGCGACAGTTGAACTAAGCTCATGACTGCATTTCTATAAGTTATATTCTTGAGAATCAATGGGT
>JAGTTL010001210.1:0-15119 GCA_036851935.1 Coregonus suidteri | reverse complement strand
GCGTGTCCTCAGCCCGGTACCTCCTGTTCCGGCACCACGCACCAGGCCTACGATGCGCCTCAGAAGACAGCCAGAGTCTGCCGTCTGCCCAACGCCGTCTGAACTGCCCGTCTGCCCAACGCCGTCTGAACTGCCCGTCTGCCCAACGGCGCCTGAACTGCCCGTCTGCCCAACGGCGCCTGAACTGCCCGTCTGCCCAACGCCGTCTGAACTGCCCGTCTGCCCAACGCCGTCTGAACTGCCCGTCTGCCCAACGCCGTCTGAACTGCCCGTCTGCCCAACGCCGTCTGAACTGTCCGTCCTGCCCAACGCCGTCTGAACTGCCCGTCTGTACTGAGCCTGCAAAGCCGCCCGTCTGCCATGAGCCTTCAGAGCCGTCCGCCAGACCGGAGCCGCTAGAGCTCTCCGCCAGACAGGATCAGCCAGAGCCTTCCGCCAGACAGGATCAGTCAGAGCCTTCCGCCAGACAGGATCAGCCAGAGCCTTCCGCCAGACAGGATCAGCCAGAGCCTTCCGCCAGACAGGATCAGTCAGAGCCTTCCGCCAGACAGGATCAGCCAGAGCCTTCCGCCAGACAGGATCAGCCAGAGCCTTCCGCCAGACAGGATCAGCCAGAGCCTTCCGCCAGACAGGATCAGCCAGAGCCTTCCGCCAGACAGGAGCAGCCAGAGCCTTCGTCAGACCGGATCAGCCAGAGCCTTCCGCCAGGACAGGAGCAGCCAGAGCCTTCCGCCAGACGGGATCAGCCAGAGCCTTCAGCCAGCCATGAGCAGCCAGATCCGTCAGCCAGCCATGAGCAGCCAGATCCGTCGTCCAGCCAGGATCCGCCAGAGCCGTCCAGCCGGGATCCGCCAGGAGCCGTCCAGCCGGGATCCGCCAGAGCCGTCCAGCCAGGATCCGCCAGAGCCGTCCAAACCGGGATCCGCCAGAGCCGTCCAGCCGGGACCCCCGCCAGAGCCGTCCAGGCCAGGATCCGCCAGAGCCGTCCAGCCGGGATCCGCCAGAGCCGTCCAGCCGGGATCCCGCCAGAGCCGTCCAGCCGGGATCCGCCACAGAGCCGTCCAGCCGGGATCCGCCAGAGCCGTCCAGCCAGGATCCGCCAGAGCCCGACCAGCCAGGAGCCACCAGAGCCGTCCAGCCAGTATCCGCCATTCAGCCTGGTACTGCCCCTTAGTCCGGTACTGCCCCTTAGTCCGGTACTGCCCCGTAGTCCGGTGCTGCCCTTAGTCCGGGCCGCCCCTTAACCCAGTGGGGTGTAGTTGGGGGGTGGTAATGTGGAGGAGGCTAGGGAAGCGGGTGGTGGTGGACTAAGGTGGGATGGGGACCACGACCAGGGGCAGAACCGCCACCGTGGACAGACGCCCACCCAGACCCTCCCCTAGACTGTATGCTGGTGCGCGCCGGAGTTCGCACCTTTAGGGGGGGGTACTGTCACACTCTGCCTCCAGGACTTGTGTATTTGAGCCAGGGTGTATGTTGTTTTGTTGGGTTTTGGGTGATTTTGTATGTTTGCATGTCTGTCACGTTTATTTCTAGGTTGGGAGTTCTGTGTGTCTATTTCTAGGTTCTTGATTGTTGTAGTGTGTGACTCCCAATCGGAGGTAACGAGTGTCAGCTGTCGGCTCGTTATCTCTGATTGGGAGCCATATTTAAACTGTCTGTGTTCGTATGTGGGTTGTGGGTTTTTGTTCCGTGTTTCAGTCGTTGTACTGTGGACTTCACTTTCGTTCTTTTGTTTTGTATTGACGTGCTTTTCTTATTAAAGTCATCATGTTCACTCGCAACGCTGCGCATTGGTCTCCTCCTTTAGACGATCGTGACAGGGGCTCCGTTGTTTCATCGTGTTCAAAGGAGCCGTTTGAGATTGAAACACGATAACATTTCAAAAGAAGGCAAATAATTAGTAGGAAAACCTTTAAGGAGAGACAAAAGCTAGCTAGTTATAGAATATCATGTTGTAGGACAGACCGGCCATTCAACTCGCCGTAGTTGATATCGTTTCCACGGTAACATATATTTACATGACGTGATGAAAGGTTGAAACTCAGCTAGATGGGATAGCCAGCTGCAGCCATCACCAAGCTGTGCTAGCTAGCTGCTGTCAGCTTGGCTAAACACAAGGTCAGCGCAGGCTTTAGCCTACACATAGAACTGAATGAGCTGACCATCTAGAGATGGGCGAGTCAGTAAGGAGGGGAGAAGTCCTCAACTTCAAAACTCGGTTCTCTCCGTAGCAAAGCTAGCTTAGCTTACCTCGCTGTACTCACTACCGCCCTTGTTTGTTGTGATTGAATTGGACACACCTACTAATTCAAGGGTTTTTCCTTTATTTTTACTATTTTCTACATTGTAGAATATTAGTGAAGACATCAAAACTATGATATAACACATATGGAATCATGTAGTAACCAAAATAAGTGTTAAACAAATCAAAATATATTTTATATTTGAGATTCTTCAAATAGCCACCCTTTGCTTTGATGACAGTGTTGGCATTCTCTCAACCAGCTTCATGAGGAATGCTTTTCCAACAGTCTTTTAGGAGTTCCCACATATGCTGAGCACTTGTTGGCTGCTTTTCCTTCACTCTGCAGTCCGACTCATCCCAAACCATCTCAAATGGGTTGAGGTCGGGGGATTGTGGAGGCCAGGTCATCTGATGCGGCACTCCATCACTCTCCTTCTTGGTAAAATAGCCCTTACACAGCCTGGAGGTGTGTTGGGTCATTGTCCAGTTGAAAAACAAATGATAGTCCCACTAAGCCCAAACCAGATGGGGTGGCGTATCGCTGCAGAATGCTGTGGTAGCCATGCTGGTTAAGTGTGCCTTGAATTCTAAATAAATCACAGTCAGTGTCACCAGCAAAGCACCCCCACACCATAACACCACCTCCTTCATGCTTTACGGTGGAAACTACACATGCGGAGATCATCAATTCACCCACACCGCGTTTCACAAAGACACGGCGGTTGGAACCAAAAATTATAAATTGGACTCATCAGACCAAAGGACATATTTCCACCGGTCTAATGTCCATTGCTCATGTTTCTTGGCTCAAGCAAGTCTCTTCTTCTTATTGGTGTCCTTTAGTAGTGGTTTCTTTGCAGCAATTCGACCATGAAGGCCTGATTCACACAGTCTCCTCTGAACAGTTGTGTTGGGATGTGTCTGTTACTTGAACTCTGTGAAGCATTTATTTGGGCTGCAATCTGAGGTGCAGTTAACTCTAATGAACTTATCCTCTGCAGCAGAGGTAACTCTGGGTCTTCCTTTCCTGTGGCGGTCCTCATGAGAGCCAGTTTCATCATAGCGCTTGATTATTTTTGCGATTGCACTTGAAGAAACTTACAAAGTTCTTGAAATGTTCCATATTGACTGACCTTCATGTCTTAAAGTAATGCTTATTTGAGCTGTTCTTGCCATAATATGGACTTGGTCTTTTACCAAATACGGCTATCTTCTGTATAGCCCGCCTACCTTGTCACAACACAACTGATTGGCTCAAACGCATTAAGATGGAAAGAAATTCCACAAATTAACTTTTAACAAGGCACACCTGTTAATTGAAATACATTCCAGGTGACTACCTCATGAAACTGGTTGAGAGAATGCCAAGAGTGTGCAAAGCAAAGGTGGCTGTCACGTCTCCTCCCGTTGCTCCCCTCCGGCGCTCTGATTTGACGGTCTACTGAGCCACCGGTCTGAGCGCACCACCTCGGCAACACCGGAATGGAAACCCAACGCACCCTAATCACCTCCAGCACACCTGCACCTCATCATCTCATCACCACCCCTATATAGCCCTGGACTCTTCAGTGTTGTGTTGTGTGATTGTTAGTGTCTTGTCGTGTACTCGCTCTTTGTCGTTCTCTTGCTCAGTGTTTAGTAAAACCTTTACATTGTTGATGCCTGCGTCTGTGTCTTGCCTCTTCGTATCCTCAGTCCTCGTCACAGTGGCTACTTTGAAGAATCTCAAATATATAATATATTTTGATTTGTTTAAGACCTTTTTTGGGTTACTACATGATTCCATGTGTGTTATTTCATAGTTTTGATGTCTTCACTATTATTCTACAATGTAGAAAACAGTAAAAATTAAGAAAAACCCTTGAATGAGTAGGTGTGTCCAAACTTTTGACTGGTACTGTACATAGCAGTGGAATTGTGTTATGATAGTGTAGTCATTATACAGTAATATTGATATTGTATTAAAAGTGTAGTTATTATACAGTAGTATTGATATTGTATTGTGTTATGATAGTATTGAATGGCGTTTGATAGTGAAGTTTGAAAAAGTATGAAGTATGAACAATGTATGCACTCACTAACTGTAAGTCGCTCTGGATAAGAGCGTCTGCTAAATGAAAAAAATGAAAAAAGTTTATACAGTAGTATTGATATTGTATTGTGTTACTATACAGTAGTATTGATATTGTATTGTGTTGTAAAAGCGTAGTTATTATACAGTAGTATTGCATTGTGTTATAAAAGTGTAGTTATTATACAGTAGTATTGATATTGTATTGTGTTATAATACAGTAGTATTGATATTGTATTGTGTTATTATACAGTAGTGATGATATTGTATTGTGTTATAATACAGTAGTATTGATATTGTATTGTAGTATTATACAGTAGTATTGTTATAAAATTGTGTTATTATACAGTAGTAATGATATTGTATTGTGTTATAAAAGTGTAGTTATTATACAGTAGTATTGATATTGTATTGTGTTATAAAAGTGTAGTTATTATACAGTAGTATTGATATTGTATTGTGTTATAAAAGTGTAGTTATTATACAGTAGTATTGTGTTTTGAGTTACAAAAGTGAGGGTAGGTCTACAGTACCTGTTCATTGTGTTTGGCGGTTATTTCCAGCTTGTCTCTCTCCAGCTGGTTGATCCTCCATCGTAGCTCCTCGGGGCCCCGCGGTCCCAGTCTAACACCCCCCAGCCCGTCCCCCTCCTCTTCCCTGGAGCGCTGTTGCTGACGCTCAGCCTGCAGAGCACAGATTATCTCCTTCAGTCTGAAACACAAAGAAATTAGTTATACAAAGTTAGAATTGTGTGTAAACATCTAGGTTATTGGCATGCATCCATAACTATACAACAATTTAAATATATATTGATTTAGACAACTGTACAATGTGTTGGCTTTTTACACAACTACTGTTTATCTGTGTCTTTAAACATCTATTGATTATCTATTAATAACTATTATATCTACATTTAAACATATTTTGGCTTCTTAGACCATTTTAAAAGACGTTCCTATATACCTATTGATCTCATCCTCGCAGCTCTTGGCTGCAGTAGCCGCTGGTCGGGGGTGAGAGGCTCGCAGGGAGGGCTTGGACTGCACACTGTCCTTCCGTCTGGGCCGGTCATGATGCCGAGGACGCTCCGAGGTGACTGCCGCTGGTCCTTCCGTTGGCATAATGCCAGGTCAGAGAGGATACTCTGTCCAGACCTTTTTGATTCTAGTCTGTCTGTTGTCCCCTGCGAGTGTATTACACAACCAATAGTGCAAATATTTGGTTAGCTAAAAGCCTATTTGTAACCTTGGAAACACAATCATGTTTTGTTTACCTTTCATGTTTTATTTACCTTAACCCTAACCCTAAAGGCGATGAGCTAAGATAGCCAGTTACTACCAGTTAACTAGATAGGTCACACTGGTATAAGAATATCTAGCTAGCTAATATTGGATAGCTTCTTCTCTAGCTTGACAGTAAACCAGCAGATGGTTTGTTTGCTAGCCAGAGACTCTTGAGATAGCTGAGGTAGGTTGCTTAGCTAACGTTGCCTTGCCAGCACGACCGCTTTGCCCAAAACAAGAGGTTCGCTGTCGAAGCGGTCAAATAAGTACATTTTGGACAACAAATGTAAGAACTTCTGAAATAACAATAATGTTTTATACTTTATACAACTCGGTAGCGATGAAGTTACGACAGTTTAGTACGTTTAAATAGGAACTTACTGATGTTTGTCTCAATATCCGTTTGAATGTGACGCCATCTTTGCCGTTTGTGTTCGTACGTCACTTCCCTCTCCATTCTAGCCCTTCGATTGGCCGAACAGGCCTCTGACGCGTTTAAGGGGGGGGGGGGGGGGGGGGGGGTAAACAACAAAATGTTTATGAAGTTGTATTTTTATTTATTTATTATCTGTTTATTTGCTTTATTTGTTTCATAAGAAGAAAATCTATGTGTAGTGATGTCCTATGTTTATTTGTTATTGTGTTGTAATTTAAAATTGAATTAAAAAATAATAATTATGAAGGGGGAATCGAGACATGGACGAGTAAAGCAAAGACAGTACAGATTTAGAAACTCTGTGAGTAAAGTTTCGTTTAATCTCCAGCTCTAGGCTAAAACGTTCAACTGGTATGCATTAGTTTTATATTTAACGTTATGTCCTGGCCTTTAAAAAACGGACACAACCTTTTCATACTGCGAGGCATGTCCCCCCCGCCTTGCCCTCGTGGTACGGCAGCCATAACGGCTAGAAGGAATCCCCATGTCAAATTAACGTGAGCTTTGACATTTCGTAGTAGTAGGTTAGGAAAATTTACGCAGCCGGTTAGGATAATTAACTTAGCAGGTTAGGATAATTAGGTTACGTTTGGGAAAAGGGTTAGGGTTAGGTGAAATGCAATAAACAACAACTTTTGACGTTTAATTTGACAAAAGCTGGATCCCGTCTAGCGCTGACCCAGTTCAGCCGAGGGCGGGAGACCTGTGTGAAGCTAGCCACATAAGGATGATTGAAGTATGACCCCAGTGCAATTTTAAAGTCTTAATACATACATCTACAGATTTGTACTGTTTTGTGTCAAATTAACTAATTATTGTCGTTTTTAAAAAAAATGTATATAACAACATTCCAAACTTTGTTTAACATTATCTAGTGAAAATGTGTCATGATTACACTATTTGTATCCGTTTGAATCGCTTTCAATTGGATACTTTTATTTTGAAGGCGGCCCGCTAATGTCACTATTGCGGCTAATTCGTTGTGGTGTCTAGCTTCACACAGGTTCGAGTCCAGCTGCGAGATACAACCTCTCCTTTACAGTTCGGGTCCAGTTGTTTTCTGGTAAGAATTTTAACAATACCCATGCATTTTTTTTTTTTACTAGACAACCTAGCTGCAGTGTATTATTGTGGCAACGTTAGCAATTTAATAACTGAGAAAAGATGCAACGGTGTTCCGTTTTCAATGAGACCTCGACTCGACTTGCTAGCTGCAGCTAGCTAGCCTCTTTGTAAACATTTAACGTTAGCTAGCTATCTAAGCAAAAAAAAAATACGCGAAAGAATCAAGCACATTGTGAGCTCCTAACTAATAAACTTGACAGTCTACGAGGGTGTAATATGAAGGCTGCCACTTAAACATGAAATTGATTGACCATTAAATGTTATTATTGCACTACTTCCAGTTCTTCTCGCTAGCTGGGGAGTGAAGGAAGGGCGGCTGGTGGATCGCCTGCTCACTTTCTGACAATGGCTCCCAAACATTTAAGTCATTTAGCAGACGCTCTTATCCAGAGCGACTTACAGAAGCAATTAGGGTTAAGTGCCTTGCTCAAGGGCACATCGACAGATTTTTCACCTAGTCGGCTCGGGGATTAGAACCAGCGACCTTTCGGTTACTGGCACAACGCTCTTAACCACTAAGCTACCTGCCGCCCATACTCTTGACTGTCAATGAGTACGGTTAGTCAGATTAATATAATAGTTCGTTCACATGCTTTGCAATAACGATTTACCTAGTAATCCTGTTTAAATGGACAGTTGGACACATCTAAAAATCAGGCCACTTGATGGGACTTTTGATCATTGCAGAAAATCGCCAATCAAAATATTTTTTTAGAAGTCTATTTGATGTTGAGTTAGGACATGTACTGAACAAAAATATAAACGTTGGTCCCATGTTTCATGAGCTGACATAAAAGATCCCAGAAATGTTCCATCCCTGTTAGTGAGCATTTCTGAGACCAGCCACCAAGACAGCTGATAAAACTGTGGGTTTGCACAAACCAAATAATTTATTCACCAACTGTCAGAAACCGTCTCAGGGAAGCTCATCTGCGTGCTCGTCGTCCTCACCAGGGTCTTGTGCTCTTCATGGATGAATCCCGGTTTCAACTGTACCTGGCAGATGGCAGACAGTGTATATGGCGTTGTGTTAACGGTGAGGGTAGGTGGGTGCCGAAGGACCCTGCCTCCCGCTAGCTAGCAAGGACTCTGGGTAAATGGTTGTCATCTTTTTTTATTTTATTTTATTTAACTAGGCAAGTCAGTTAAGAACAAATTCTTATTTTCAATGACGGCCAATTGTACGCCGCCCTGTGGGACTCCAGCCAATCACAGCCGGAATGTGACACAGCCTGGAATCGAACCAGGGTCTGTAGTGACGCTGCTAGCACTGAGATTAAATTTTTAGTCATTTAGCAGACGCTCTCGTCCAGAGCGACTTACAGGAGCAATTAGGGTTAAGTGCCTTGCTCAAGGGCACATCGACAGATTTTTCACCTAGGCGGCTCGGGGATTAGAACCAGCGACCTTTCGGTTACTGGCACAACGCTCTTACCCACTAAGCTACCTGCCGCTGCGCCACTCGGGGGCCCATTGATACTATAGTTGATACAATGTTTCAAGTTTGTTGGGCTGGACCCAGTTGATAGTTGATACAATGTTGCAAGTTCGTTGCAGACAGGCCATGCGTAGCCAATGTGATTTATAGGATATTTGTTTTTATCAGGATATTTTCTACCTGCGGGCTGCAATGTTTTTATTTGTTGGTTTATGTAAGCTATTTTTACATATTGGCAATGGCAATAGAAGTTACTTTTAGATTTGTATCGTTTTCATTTAGATATAATTTTTATTAACCACATGACATTGATTTTGAGACATGAAGATTATAATAATAAAATTAAATGTTCCACGAAAATGTGCATATGAAAATCATAACTGGCACGCAGATCGGTAGAAATGGTACGGTAACTTGGCACTCCAAATGGAAAAGGTTGCCGACCCCTGGTGTAGCCTATTACCGGCTGTTTCAGGAGCAAAATGGCAGAATCTGTGAAGACGAGCAGCGGGCAGTGGGAGGAGGAGGGTCGGGAACAGCCCCCCCCCCCCTTCTGGTTAGGCTATATTGATCTCTGGCTCACTCTTCAGTCATTTGTCTTTTTAATCACAACGCTTAAAGCATCAGACGAGCTCAGTAGCCTACATATAGTGGATTATATTAAAACATATAAATGATGAAGCCTACATGCAGTATAGTCTATATCTGGAAAAATACACGTTAAAAAAAATTCACCCGAATTTAGTTGGAAGAACAAATGACTCTCGGTCGACAAAGATCTAAATTTTCTGTCGGGGGATATTTTTTATATACAGCCCATTTATTTATTTATTTATTTATTTATTTATTTATTTATTTATTTATATATATATATATAGCCCTAGAACACAAGTGTGACGTGTGTGTGTGTGTGTAGGGAGTAACTTTTATGTATTGGTCTATAAAAAAAATATCACAACATTGATTATGAATTTGGACATTTAAAACCAGTGTTATGACACTCTGACATAAATCACAAAGCCATGACAACAGGAAGCAGCAACAGTATCAATTTCAATGTATGTTTTAGGAATATAAATGGTCCTTTTTAACAGGATTCTACTTTATCAGGTAAAAACTACTGAATGAGCCCCAAAAAAACGTCCTGTGATTTGATTTCGATGATATGAAATGGTGAAAATATGTCTGACCTGGCTACTCTGTTAACATCTTTACATGGTCTCTCTATTTACCATTTCACTTCCTGTTGAAGGCTGACTTAGCTAGCCTGGGTTCTGATAGGGTTCCACAGTTGAACTAAGCTCATGAGAAAGTTATATTCTTCAAGAATCAATGGATTTATATCATTAATTAATGTAAAAATTGATGTAGCAACTGAAGATTGCCCCTTTTTTTAAAATGATGCCTTGTTTTGCAAACCAACTCTCTCCTCCAACCACCTCTCCTCTACTGGTATTTAGCAATGTGTCTGTCTTGTAAGCTGATCTCTCTACGGGAACCTAATGTCCCTCCTCTCCTCTCCCCAGTATGAGAAGGAGTTGGTGTTGAAGCAGGATGCCAGGCAAGGCAGCAGACAGGTTCCAGCCTGGGGACTTGGTCTTCGCCAAGATGAGGGGCTTCCCCCACTGGCCGGCCAGGGTGAGTCTGACACGCTGACTGTCTGGTGATGCACTATGTAGTGTCCCAATGTACTTGACAACCTTTTAATGTTTTTACCCCCAATGTTTCTCCCCCCAATTTCGTGATATCCAATTGCCAGTTACGATTTTGTCTCATCACTGCAACTCCCCAACGGTTTCGGGAGAGGCGACGGTCGAGACAAGCAAACAGTAGTATCGGTGTTAATCCTACAGATAGCCAATAGTATCGGTGTTAATCCTACAGATAGCCAATAGTATCGGTGTTAATCCTACAGATAGCCAGCCAATAGTATCGGTGTTAATCCTACAGATAGCCAATAGTACCGGTGTTAATCCTACAGATAGCCAGCCAATAGTATCGGTGTTGAACCTACAGATAGCCAATAGTATCGGTGTTAATCCTACAGATAGCCAGCCAATAGTATCGGTGTTGAACCTACAGATAGCCAATAGTATCGGTGTTAATCCTACAGATAGCCAGCCAATAGTATCGGTGTTAATCCTACAGATAGCCAGCCAATAGTATCGGTGTTAATCCTACAGATAGCCAGCCAATAGTATCGGTGTTAATCCTACAGATAGCCAGCCAATAGTATCGGTGTTAATCCTACAGATAGCCAGCCAATAGTATCGGTGTTAATCCTACAGATAGCCAATAGTACCGGTGTTAATCCTACAGATAGCCAGCCAATAGTATCGGTGTTGAACCTACAGATAGCCAATAGTATCGGTGTTAATCCTACAGATAGCCAGCCAATAGTATCGGTGTTAATCCTACAGATAGCCAGCCAATAGTATCGGTGTTAATCCTACAGATAGCCAATAGTACCTGTGTTAATCCTACAGATAGCCAGCCAATAGTATCGGTGTTGAACCTACAGATAGCCAATAGTATCGGTGTTAATCCTACAGATAGCCAGCCAATAGTATCGGTGTTAATCCTACAGATAGCCAATAGTATCGGTGTTAATCCTACAGATAGCCAATAGTACCGGTGTTAATCCTACAGATAGCCAGCCAATAGTATCGGTGTTGAACCTACAGATAGCCAATAGTATCGGTGTTAATCCTACAGATAGCCAGCCAATAGTATCGGTGTTAATCCTACAGATAGCCAGCCAATAGTATCGGTGTTAATCCTACAGATAGCCAATAGTACCGGTGTTAATCCTACAGATAGCCAGCCAATAGTATCGGTGTTGAACCTACAGATAGCCAATAGTATCGGTGTTAATCCTACAGATAGCCAGCCAATAGTATCGGTGTTAATCCTACAGATAGCCAATAGTATCGGTGTTAATCCTACAGATAGCCAGCCAATAGTATCGGTGTTAATCCTACAGATAGCCAGCCAATAGTATCGGTGTTAATCCTACAGATAGCCAATAGTATCGGTGTTAATCCTACAGATAGCCAATAGTATCGGTGTTAATCCTACAGATAGCCAATAGTATCGGTGTTAATCCTACAGATAGCCAGCCAATAGTATCGGTGTTAATCCTACAGATAGCCAGCCAATAGTATCGGTGTTGAACCTACAGATAGCCAATAGTATCGGTGTTAATCCTACAGATAGCCAATAGTATCGGTGTTAATCCTACAGATAGCCAGCCAATAGTATCGGTGTTAATCCTACAGATAGCCAATAGTATCGGTGTTAATCCTACAGATAGCCAATAGTGTCTGTTACTGTTGCAGATCGCTAAGGGCGAGGGCTCGAAGAAGAAGGTTCCGGTGTTCTTCTTTGGAACCCACCAGACGTAAGTAGAAGAGGGTGAATATACTGATACGGTTTACAGAACGGGAAGACGTTTTATAGTTGCTACTTAGACGCTAGTAGTCTCCAATTGGTAAGGCGTCATTAGTCTTCACTGACTGTAAGTCACTCTAGATGAGAGCGTCTGATAAATGACCAAAATGTGAATTTGATGATGCTTGGTTTTTTGTCAATCTGTTCTTGTTTGTGGACTAAGTCTTCTGTCGTCCCCAGAGCGTTCATACCCCCTGAAAATATAGTGCCCTACGTCGGGAACAAGGGCAGATATGGAAAAGGAGTGCGCATCAGAGGCTTCACAGAGGGCATGTGGGAGATAGAGAACTCTCCCAGAGTAGGCAGCAAACCCAAGGTAAGGAGGACACACACTCTCTCTCTCTCTCTCTCTCTCTCTCTCTCTCTGTCTCTCTCTCTCTCTCTCTCTCTCTCTCTCTCTCTCTCTCTCTCTCTCTCTCTCTCTCTCTCTCTCTCTCTCTCTCTCTCTCTCTCTCTCTCTCTCTCTCTTTTCTCTCCCTCTCTCTCTCTCTGTCTCTCTCTCTCTCTCTCTCTCTCTCTCTCCCTCTCTCTCTCTCTCTCTCTCTCTCTCTCTGTCTCTCTCTCTCTCCCTCCTCTCTCTCTCTCTCTCTCTCTCTCTCTCTCTCTCTCTCTCTCTCTCTCTCTCTCTCTCTCTCTCTCTCTCTCTCTCTCTCTCTCTCTCTTTCACACACTCTCTCTCACTCTCTCTTTCTCCCTCTTTCTCTTTCTCTCTTTCACACAGGCACAAACTCTCTCTCTCTCCCTCTCTCACATACACTCTCACACTCTCTCCCTCACACAGACACACTCTCTCTGACAGACACACCTCCATGTAGTGAGTTGTAATCCCTCTTGTTCTCAGCTCAGTCCCTGTTTCTCTGTCTGAAACAGGTGGGTGCTACCCCAGTCAAAAAGGAGCAAGCAGAGAACAAGCCAGACCAGACCAAGACATCTGCACCAGTCCGAGTCAGTCAACTGTCCAGCTCTGATACAGACAGTAGCTATATAACAGTAGAAAATAATTTGTCTGTTTTTGACTTCAACTTACAGATGGCCACCGCCCCGAAACAGGCCCCGAAAACACAAGCGAAGACTAACAAGACAGTGGCAGTGACGGCCCCGGGAAACAGGGCGGCCCCGGGAAACAAAAAACCATCTGCCGACGGCCAACAGGAAGCTGACACACCGACCAACACAAGAGCTGAGAAAAGGAAAAAGGTGTGGAGGGAAAGTACATTTATGTCTGAAATATAGAAGTATGAAGGATTTTTAACTGCTGATGTATAAAGGGCTTTATAAATCAATTTAAAGACCAATAACCTCTGCTATGCTAATAAATGTCATTAGATTGAGTCATTGATTGGAATGCGCTCTCCCCAGTATGAGCCTGTCCAGGGGCAGAAGACGGCCCCAGCCAGTCCAGCTGTAAGCCCACCCGGTAAAGAACATCACCGCTAGCTCTCAGCCATTTTGTATCAATCATATCAATGTGGTGACATGGGACAGTGATTCTAAAAATGTCCCGCCCCCCTGTTCTGGTCTCCACAGCCAGCAAGAAGACAAGATCGGCTGAGGAGAAAAGCTCCTCCACTCCAAAGGGCGAGAGAGAGGAGCAGAGTAGAGGGATGAAGAGGAGAAGGGAGGATGAAGGAGAGAAAGAGGAGAGCAGGAAGACCAGGGAAGTTGGTGTTGAAGAAGGAAAGACCGAAGTCAGTAAGACGAGTGAGCTGGAAAGTTTAGAAAGAGACAAAGAAGTAATCCACAAGGAAGAGGCTAAGAAAGAGGGGAACGAGGAGGAGGAGGGGGTACCAGTGAAGGGAAGGAAAGAGGGGAACAAGGAGGAGGAGGAGGGGGTACCAGTGAAAGGAAGGAAAGAGGGGAACGAGGAGGAGGAGGAGGAGAGGGGGTACCAGTGAAAGGAAGGAAAGAGGGGAACAAGGAGGAGGAGGAGGGGGAGGAGGAGGTACCAGTGAAAGGAAGGAAAGAGGGGAACAAGGAGGAGGAGGAGGGGGTACCAGTGAAAGGAAGGAAAGAGGGGAACAAGGAGGAGGAGGAGGGGGGTACCAGTGAAAGGAAGGAAAGAGGGGAACAAGGAGGAGGAGGAGGGGGTACCAGTGAAGGGAAGGAAAGAGGGGAACGAGGAGGAGGAGGAGGAGGAGGGGGGTACCAGTGAAGGGAAGGAAAGAGGGGAACGAGGAGGAGGAGGAGGGGGTACCAGTGAAGGGAAGGAAAGAGGGGAACGAGGAGGAGGAGGGGGTACCAGTGAAGGGAAGGAAAGAGGGGAAGGAGGAGGAGGAGGAGGAGGTACCAGTGAAGGGAAGGAAAGAGGGGAACGAGGAGGGGGTACCAGTGAAGGGAAGGAAAGAGGGGAACGAGGAGGGGGAGGGGGTACCAGTGAAGGGAAGGAAAGTAGAGAGCACCAAGAAAAAGGAGTGTCCACCTGAGCCGATGAAGAGAGAAGAGGATAATGATGTGAAGGTGACCAATACTGTCACAGAGAACAGTCCTGGTCAGGATGAGGAGGTGACCAATACTACATTTTTCAGAAACAGCCATGTATACATTAATTAATCAATAATATAATCAATCAATTATACACTGAACCAAAATATGAACTCAACATGTAAAGGGTTCGAAATAAAAGATCCCAAAAATGTCCATACGCACAAAAAGCTTTCTCTCAAATATTGTGCACAAATTTGTTTACATCCCTGTTAGTGAGCATTTCTCCTTTGCCAAGATAATCCATCCACCTGCCAGGTGTGGCATATCAAGAAGATGATTAACCAGACTCCCAGTGCAGGCTAGCAGTGAGTTAGTGGAGCAGGCAGGGTGGGGAGCCAACACGATGCAGACCAGACTCCCAGTGCAGGCTAGCAGGCAGGGTGGGGAGCTAACACGATGCAGACCAGACTCCCAGTGCAGGCTAGCAGGCAGGGTGGGGAGCCAACACGATGCAGACCAGACTCCCAGTGCAGGCTAGCAGGCAGGGTGGGGAGCCAACACGATGCAGACCAGACTCCCAGTGCAGGCTAGCAGGCAGGGTGGGGAGCTAACACGATGCAGACCAGACTCCCAGTGCAGGCTAG
>JAGTTL010001209.1:0-15125 GCA_036851935.1 Coregonus suidteri | reverse complement strand
CCCTATTGAATAAGTTAAAAAATTGGTTTAGTTTAGAATGTTAAATTTGCCCATTAAAAGGGTGGGCGGGCCTACTGATTGCTGTTGTAAACTAAGGAAAATGGAAAATTGGTCAATGGGGGATAAAGTATTTTGAAGCAATTTCCCCGGGTTGTCGGATTTAAATAAGAAAACTACTCCCATCGTGTTAGGATCATTTTAAAAAAAGTGGCCATCCCTTTTCTGGTCCCACCCAGTCCCAAAATTTTGAAAACCCTTATTTTTAAGTTGGTGAGAGCGTGGTTTCCTATGTAATTTTAATAAAACCTTCCCAAAACTTTCGGGGAGGGTGAGGTATTTGCTTGTTTTGGGAACTTTCGCACTTTAAAGGGAACGACAAAAATATTTCTTGGTTTTCTTAACGAACGTTTCAAAAGTTAAAACTGGTTACATTTCAATTTTGGAAAAGTCTAAAAAATTTCTATACGGGTTTGAAAAGGGGACTAGAAAAAAGAAGTTAAAAAACAATTTTTCTGGGGGAATTTTTCGTACTTCACAAAAATTTCCAATGTTCTATTTAAAGTCATGTTCTAAAATTTCCAAAATGTTAAAAAAACCCTTTTAAAACCCCTAACTTTAGTAAGTTCGGGAAACTTTTAAAGAATGTTTTTAAAATTTTTCAGTGTAAACATATCCTCTACTTGTTAAGTGTTTTAGGTGTTTTGGCTGCCCCACTAACGCTTTGTAGCGAAAAAAAAACAGGGCTGCTACTCCATCCTGGTGGGCGTGGACTGATTAGGATAAAGAACAAAGATTTAGGTTTGATATAAAGTTTTTTTTGGGCTGTTTAATGCCTAAAGGAAATTAATTTTATGCGTCTATCTGGTTTTTGGGGTTTTAAAAAAAAACAACCAAAAAAGCTACAGGTTATGAAAAAGGGTTTTTGAAAAATTCAGGAAATTTAAAAAAAATTATTAAAAAACTCCAAATAAATATCATTTTTGTCCGTTAAAAAAAACCTCCCCGGAAAAAAATTTCAAGGGAACCCCGAGTAAAAATTTTCAGAACCTCCTGAAAAACCCAAAAATTAAATGTTTCCCCGAACAGGCAAAAAAGTTCCTTCAGTTCCAGAACGTTTAAAAAAAAACATTAGTTTTTCCCGTCAGGGAAAGTTGGCTTTATTCCACAACCAATCAAAAAAAAAAAATTATTCCACATCTTCAAAGGAAACCCAAAAGTGCTAATGGATGACTATGCCCCCCTAGGTGACAATCCCCCATCCAGGGGATGGTGGATGAATGGTTTTTTGATCTGAAAGTGTAAAACCCTATCCATTGCCTTTCAGTCCAGATTCAAAACCCAAATTTAAAAATTAGGGGGATTCTTGAGCGGCGCCTGAAGTTTTTTACCCCCTTCAAAAAACCCAAAAAGAATTTCTCATAGAAAATGGTTCGATCCCTCCCAAAAGAGTTCCAACATTGTATAAACTATGGGGATTTAGGTTTTTGGCCGTGGGGCCCAAAGCCCCATTAAACACTTTATGTTGGGGTTTCCTTTTTTTGCATTTTCCTGTATATTCTACGGAATGTGGGGAGGGTTGGGTGTATTACCAGAAAAATGTAGTCCATCACTGATTACATGAAAAATAAAGTAGTATTTGGATTACTCTGATAGGCCCAAACATCTGTTAAGCAATATAATGTATAATTGTCATTGTCTCAAAGTATCATTATGACTCATTAGTCAATTAGATATACAGTGCCTTGCAAAAGTATTCATCCCCTTGGCGTTTTTCCTATTTGTTGTTTACAACCTGTAATTTAAATGGATTTTTATTTGGATGTCCATGTAATGACATACACAAAATAGTCCAAATTGGTGAAGTGAAATGAAAAAAATTACTTGTTTCAAGAAATTCAAAAAAATAAATAACGGAAAAGTGGTGTGGCATATGAATGGCCCCTAATATGATCTGGTGCAACCATTACCATTCAGAAGTCACATAATTAGTTAAATAAAGTCCACCTGTGTGCAATCTAAGTGTCACATATCCTCAGTATATATACACCTGTTTTCCTAAAAAGCCCCATAAGTCCCCCTGCAACCCCACAGAAGCAGGGGCACCACCAATCTCAGCGGCACCATGAAGACCAAGGAGCTCTCCAAACAGGTCAGGGACAAAGTTGTGGAGAAGTACAGATCAGGGTTGGGTTATAAAAAAAATATCTGAAACTTGTGAACATCCCAATTGAGCACCGAACCTTAAATCCATGCTTAAAAATGGAAAGAATATGGCACCACAACAAACCTGCCAAGAGAGGGCTGCCCACCAAAAACTCACGGAACAGGCAAGGAGGGCATTAAATCAGAGTGGGAGGCAACAAAGAGACCAAGATAACCCTGAAAGGAGCTGCAAAGCTCCACTGCGGAGATTGGAGTATCTGTCCCATAGGACCACTTTAAGCCGTACAACCTCCACAGAGCTGGGCTTTATGGAAGAGTGCGCCAGAAAAAAGCCCATTGCTTAAAAAAAAAAATAAGCAACTCATTTGGTGGTTCGCCAAAAAGGCATGTGGGAGAGCCTCCCCAAGCAATATGGGAAGAAGGTACTCTGGTCAGATGAGAACTAAAATTTGAGCTTTTTGCCATCAAGGAAAACGCTATGTCTGGCGCAAACCCAACACCTCTCATCACCCCAAGAACACCAATCCCACATTGAAGCATTGTGCGCCGCAGCATCATGCTGTGGGTGATGTTTTTCATCGGCAGGGACTGGGAAACCTGCGTCAAAATTGAAGGAATGATTGGATGGCGCTAAATACAGGGAAATTCTTGAGGGAAAACCTGTTTCAGTCTTCCGAGATTTGAGACTGGGACGGGGTTTCACCTTCCAGCAGGGACAATGACCCTAAGCATACTGCAAAAGCAACACTTGAGTGGTTTAAAGGGGAAACATTAAATGTCTTGGAATGCGCTAGTCAAAGCCCAGACCTCAATCCAATTGAGAATCTGTGGTATGACTTCAAGATTGCGTATACCCAGCGGAACCCATCCCAAACTTGAAGGTAGCTGGAGCAGTTTTGCCTTGAAGAATGGGCAAAAATCCCAGTGGCTAGATGTGCCAAGCTTTATAGAGAACATACCCCAATTCAGACTTGCAGCTGTAATTGCTGCCAAAAGGTGGCTCTACAAAGTATTGACTTGGGGGTGTGAATAGTGATGCTACGCTTGAGTTCATCTTTTTTTTGGGGTCTTATTTCATGTTTGTTTCACAATTAAAAAAGTTTTATAGCAACTCAAAAAATGTTAGGCCAGTTGTGAAATTAAAGGATAAACCCCCCAAAAAATCAATTTTAATATCCAGGTTGTAAGGCAAAAAATAGGGAAAATGCCAAGTGGGGGGCGTGAATCCTTTCGCCAGCCACTGCTTGCAAAAGGTGGCTCTACAAATTAATTGACTTTTGGGGTGAATAGTTTTATGCACGCTCAAGTTTTCCCTTAAAAATTTCTTCTTATTTCCTTATGTTTGTTTTCACCTTAAAAAACTATTTCATAATCTTTCAAAAGGTAGCAGGTTTTGTGCTAAAAGAAATGAATACAAACCCCAAAAATCACAGTTTTTTAAAAGCACTGTACATTGGGATAATGTCAATAGCTCTTCCTCCCCTTCAACATTGCTATTCACTGAGTGGGTACATGATACCTTAAGGACACCTGAAAACCAATTGTGTCCTACGGCCGTGGACTCCAAAAGCTGTTGGGAAGGCATTCCACAAGGGATCTGGCCCCATGGTGACTCCATGTTTTCTGTCTTTCGTTGTGTTTAAATAGTTTTTGTTGTATGTTCCCTTGGTATGGTGGACCATATTACTCGCATTACAACATGACGACGTGTTTTTTTTAGCCGTGAAAATAACCAGCCAGCCGTTTGCAAGTTCTTGGACACCAACCAGTGTTGACCCTGGCCTTTCAACACATCGGCCAATTTGCCTTGGCATGCCTGTAAATATTTTTTCCTTGGCCCATTCCCCTCTGATGGTACACATAACACAATCCATGTCCTCAGTTGTCTCCAAAGCTTAAAAATCCTTCTTAACCTACTCTTCTTCCCTTTCATCTACACTGACTGAAGTGGATTAACAATTTCTTAAAAAATTTTGTAGTCATTTCGCAGACCCTTTACACCAGAAGCAACTTACGTTTAGTGAGTGCATCATGCTGGGGATTTTTGCATTGTCCATCCAACAAGTGTTCTGGATCATAGGATGAAGTAGCTTTCGCCTGGATTGCATCTGGTACCAATTCTATGTCCCATGGAAAGAGTTGGTTTTTTTTTTTTCTTTAGGGGGCCACCTTCCTGAGTGAGTACCACTCAGTTGTATGAGAAGCAACAGGGGAGCATGAATGGTCTATGAGCTATACTAATGTAATGACACCGTATTATAAGGGAAAATCCAATATATTTATTGCATCCAGTAGCTGGCAGCAATTCAGGATAACCAAGCAATTGTTTTTACAAATCCACAGAGAAAATAACACAACACAGTCATCAGCAGTCCATTACGGTAATTCGTCAGAATAACAAGTCGTCATGATTAGAAATTAACGTTAGTTTTCGCATATCACGAGCCTTCTTGGACAACAGGCGGATAGCCAAAAATTATCCGCACTTTGGGCTGTGGTAAATGTGAAGACCATGTACACGAGCTCATTATGATTCATGTCATTTTCACTGGTGGTGACGCAATTCGACAAGCTGGAAATCAAACGCTTAGTGAGAAGGGTCTGTCCTGGTGCTTGTTTCGGCACTTCTAGTCTACCATAGAGCCCCATTAAGAAGAAGTGAAACTCTCAAGGACAGGTGGCCAATTAGAAGAAAGAAGGTTTTTTTGTCAGGGAGCGCCCCTTGTATGGGGCCCACCACTTTGTCAGGGAACTCCCCCTGGACACTTGTAAAAACATTCACTGTTACAACCACCACTAGGAGTTCCCATGGTCAGAGAAGGGGCACAGTAACTACCCCACACCCCACTGACCCCTTGCACCCAACTCTGTCATCTCCCTCCAGCACGCGGGACATAATAGAATATTCCATCATATAGTGATTACCCCACTTCACCCATGTCAGTCACCCAATCACATCTCTTGATCGTGAGCTCATCCAAGTAACCCAGGGCTGCCATACCAAAGCTCCAAACTTTGGGAGGATAAGTCCCTAAAGAGAACTACTGTGAGCTTTTCTATGGGATGATGCATATTTCAGCTGAGCACAGTGGCGTAGGTTTTGGAGTATAGACAAATTGCCAGCATGAAGGGTGCGAAGAAGCAGATGTTGGTTTAAAACTAGAGCCATTTTCTGTCATTTTCATATATAATTTTGTCAACGACAGCTCCATCCACAGGTTCACCCTCCCACAAGGCTGCTGAAACTCCCTCTGTTAGCCCAGGGCTTGTCCAAATGACTTTAGCAATGTCTCAGATTCAGAAAAGCCCCTGATAAAACAATGCTCCGCTATTTCTCCCCCCCAATTCCACGTCGAGAGGGTAACACTAGAGTCATGATTTAGGGAAATCCGGAGGGACGGAATTAATGGCGATGAATACCCCTCCCCTGTCCTGTACCTAATAATGGTGGCAAAGCGTACTAAATCTGCCTGTGTCACTCTGTCTGTTTATTTGCCATGCATTAAAGCTGGCCGGAGAGTCAAAAATCAGTGCCGTAGAATCCCATTTTGGTAGGGGTTAGCTTTAGTCGTAACTGGACAGTACAACTCAACAACAAGAAGGCAAAGGGGATGGGCAATTGTTTTTATTAGTGTGATAGTAGTGTACAAGAACAGCAATAAAGTGTGTTGTCGTGGACATCATGTGAAGCATTTGGATTTGTTTTTAAATATGCACCAGCTTTGGAGTACCTTGGAGTTTTATACTTGTGTCCTACTATGGCTATTACGGAGCCTGTTTGTGACCTAAGCCCTGTGAAGGGTAGGACACGTAATGGCTCATAATGGTGAATGGGCTTAGCACTGTGTGATGCTGATGGGAATTGGCAAGTCAAATTTATATGTTTGATGATATTTCGGTACTTTAGTTACTGTTGGTTTACCACTCTTTTCGGCTATAACCATCGGAACTACAACCGTCTTCAGTGATTCCTGAGGTAGCTCACCAAGACTGTCGCTGGGGCTATTAGAAAAAAAAACAGTTGTTCAAAATGCAGTTGAAGATTAACTAGGAAAGGTCAGCTGACTCAGGCAATAATAAATTTACTAAGGAATGATTTTAATCCAGCTCGAAGCTCAAATATATATGTGTTTTAGTATCAGGTATGAGACTTCACAGAAAAGGCTCCCATTAGTCTAGCATGTATAGTTGTGCTCTCCATGTTCCTCCTCCGTCTCCTCACACTAATATCACAGTAGCCTGCTCTCTCCCCCCAACTGTTAATCTCTCTCACATAAACGATTGCAGTTAGCACTCTGTCCTTCTATGGGACAGAGTTCTTGAGGATGACTCTTTGGTGCATGTCAGGATAACAAGTTTGGATGCATTTTTTTGTGCCTACTTCCATCTGAAGTGGTATCCTAAGCACTACAGTCCGGTGAATAAACCAGATGAAAAAACCCTGCTACGGAAAGAAACACCGATGATATCCCGTTCTACAGAATTTACTAATCTATACCTTCTACCCT
Organism: Coregonus suidteri; assembly: GCA_036851935.1. NCBI lineage: Eukaryota > Metazoa > Chordata > Actinopteri > Salmoniformes > Salmonidae > Coregonus > Coregonus suidteri. Next base: position 8,454 of record JAGTTL010001209.1, on the reverse strand, counting down.
CACCTTTGTCTTCAAGATTGACTAGCTGATGGCCATCAGTACAGGTCTAATGTCCCTATAAATAATAGAATTTGCAGGAGACGGCTAGGATGAGCAAATATCTGTTAATGCAAAAAAAAAAGGGAAATTATATTATTTGGCCCCCAGCAGTAAATACAATCGAGCTCATGGTGGCTATGGCGGAGGGAGTTGTGTTTTAAAACACAGAGAATGATTTTATTTTTCTCATCAATAAGTAAGCTCACTATAATAATGGCTTGGGGAGGGGGGGAGGGAGAGACATCACGGACAAGCTGCGTTGGAATGGCATCAAACCTAACCCATGTGGTTTTTAAATTTTTATGTATTTAACAAGATTCAACATGATCAACAAACTGGGACATCAACTGAATAAGTTTCCACAGACATGTGACTAACAGAAATTGAATTAATGTCCCTGAACAAAGGGGGGGGGGGGGGGGTGGAAATCAAAAGTAACAGTCAGTATCTGGTGTGGCCACCAGCTGCATTAAGTACTGCAGTGCATCTCCTCCTCATGGACTGCACCAGATTTGCCAGTTCTTGCTGTGAGATGTTACCCCACTTTCCACCAAGGCACCTGCAAGTTCCCTGACATTTCTGGGGGGAATGGCCCTAGCCTCACCCTCCGACGTGCTCAATGGGATTGAGATCCGGGCTCTTCGCTGGCCATGGCAGAACACTGACATTCCTGTCTTGCAGGAAATCACACACAGAACGAGCAGTATGGCTGGTGGTATTGTCATGCTGGAGGTCATGTCAGGATGAGCCTGCAGGAAGGGTACCACATGAGGGAGGAGGATGTCTTCCCTGTAACACACAGCATTGAGATTGCCTGCAAGGGACAACAAGCTCAGTCCAATGATGCTGTGACACACGGCCCCAGACCATGAGGCCCCTCCACCCCCAAATTTGGGTACCCCTCCAGAGTACAGGCCTCGGTGTAACGCTCATTCCTTCGACGATAAATGCAAATCCGGACCATCACCCCTGGTGAGACAAAAACTGCGACTCGTCAGTGAAGAGCACTTTTTGCCAGTCCTGTCTGGCCAGCGACGGTGGGTTGTTGGCCCCTAGGCGACGTTGTTGCCCGTGATGTCGGTGAGGACCGCCTTACAACAGGCCTACAAGCCCTCAGTCCAGCCTCTCTCAGCCCAAATTTCGGACAGTCTGAGCACTGATGGAGGGATTGTTTCGTTCCTGGTGTAACTCGGGCATTTGTTGTTGCCGTCCTGACCCGGCCCGCAGGTGTGATGTTCGGATGTACCAATCCTGTGCAGGTGTTGTTACAAAATGGTCTGCCCCTGCGAGGACGATCAGCTGTCCTCCTGTTCCCTGTAGCGCTGTCTTAGGTGTCTCACAGTACGGACATTGCAATTTATTGCCCTGGCCACATCGCAGTCCTCATGCCTCCTTGCAGCATGCCTAAGGCACGTTCACGCAGATGAGCAGGGACCCTGGGCATCTTCTTTTGGTGTTTTTCAGAGTCAGTAGAAAGGCCTCTTAGTGTCCTAAGTTTTCATAACTGTGACCTTAATTGCCTACTGTCTGTAAGCTGTTAGGTCTTAACGACCGTTCCAAGGTACATGTTCATTCATTGTTTTATGGTTCATTGAACAAGCATGGGAAACAGTGTTTAAACCCTTTACAATGAAGATCTGTGACGTTATTTGGATTTTTACGAGACAGGGTCCTGAAAAAGGGATGTTACTTACTCTAATACTTACTCTCTTTGGTATAGACTACACCATATAAGTAAGTAGAGAGAATAGACTAAGCATGGGACACTTGAACAGAGATAACATTGTACACAATATATAGGAAAAACTATTCAGTAAAGCTTCTAGCAAATAATAATGGTAATTGTTATTGCATTATGCATTTCAGGGAGATCAGTTTGATGACGACTACCCAACAAGACGTGATGCAGGGCTAATGTTTTAAGCGTGGTTCCATTTGGGGTGTAAGTGCTCTAGACCATGCCGTCCTGTGGAGTCAGTCGAAGCCATGGTCCCAGTGACAGATCTTAAACACAGGGCCATAAAGACTCCATCAATCCAGAACCCTATGACTCCATCTATCCAGAGCTCTTCAGACTCATCAATCCAAGCAGCACTATTCATCCCTTTGGGCATCCCCTCGTGCTCATCTGTGCTGACAAACTGGGTAGAGACATTCTCCCTATCCCCCGGCTTTAGTCAACTAGGGCTGCACAATTAATTGAATTCACATCGAAATCACAATATTTACATATGCAATATCCATATCGCAAGAGGTTCATATCGCATGCAATATTTTATAACACCACCAGCCATGTGTAAATCCATTTTTAAAATAGTTTATGTAGCCTGGAAAACGTAAACCAGCACAGGGCAGAAACTAATTTGGGGTTATTTATTCTGTTGAAGTTTACATTTTAAATAGGAAATGTAGGAGGGAAATCACCACAAGGTGAAATCACCATAATGTAAAAGTTTGCTAACTTGCTAATGTTAGCTAAGTGGCTAACGTTAGCTTGCAAGATCAAGCTTCTTGATAACAGCAGCAGAGACAATCCCCTACTGGTTTAAGACCGTGCTGTCTAATATTTTTTTTTCCGGCGGGCGAACGGGTGTTTTGAATATTTGCATAATTTTAGAGTAGGTTGTCTTTTTTAGTAGAAAAAATTTCCGCATGCGCCCATTACCTTTTACCTAGAAACCGCTATGGGTTTCCCTTTATTTATTTGTTACTTTTTTTAGTATTCGGTAAGTGATTTTTTTTGAGGTATTTTTTTACATTTAAAAAAAATTTTTCCCGCCCCCTTGTGTAAAATTTCCCGGTAATCCCGTATCTCCGGGAGGGCCCACAGGCCGGTATGGGGGTAGGGAAAAATTTTGGATCCCGCACAACCCTATTATTTCCCCATCAAAAGTATCTTTGGCCCAGGGAGGGTTACAACAGCTCCCAAATTTAAATTTGTTTGCTCTCACTCAAAACTTTTAAACCCATGGTGCTGGCGCAACCCCTAACATTTTGCACACATTATTTATGTTCTTTTTGGAAGGGACATCCCAATGAAAGTGCAGTTGTTTTTTTATCGTCTGTCTGAAAATAGCCTGAAAAATCCCCTATTTTCGTACATTTTTCCCTATCAGACTTTTTCTTTCCTTCTAAAGATTTACTTTCCTGAAACCCGCCTAACTCAATGGGGGAACGGATTTATTATTGACTTACCCTTGACTTCCCTTTTATCTAGAAATCGGGGAATCCCCCGTTGAAATTTGCAGCCAGCTAACTAGTATTTGGGCTTTTGGGATTAGCCAAAAGCAGCGGGTTTCACCAGGACTTTTTGGGATTTTTTTTCGGGGGGGTTTAATTTTAATCACGGGCATTGATAAACCGGATATTCGGCAGTCTGCACAGCGGGGTTAGGCCCCCCGAACATATCATTTTTTCCCCCGGGGAAACACTGAATCAGGGCCCTTTTAAAACTCCGGTTTTCATCGCTCCCAAGCTAGCTCCCCACCGGGCCAGCTACAACAAAAGGGACGCTGGGGTCTGGCAAATCAAATCACCGGGAGCTGGGCCCACCCGCCCATCCCGGCCCTTTTAAAACCTCTCGGGAAAAGGGGAAGGGACCCCCTGGGTTTTGCCCAGGGAAACCCCCGCCGACCCTCCAGGGACTGGTTGGGGACGAAACGTCGGATGGGGGTTCGACTTTAACCACGAAGTTTCCCAATCCATCTGCTAGCCCTGGCCGCTAGCCGTGGCCCCTTACATTTGTTTCACCACCGGCCCTTTATGATAACTCAGCTATACAGCGAAAATTTTGCGGGACTTTTCCTTTTTAGGGTTTACTACACCCTGTTTATTTTTTAGCCTCCCCACAAACAGGGTTATTTTTATTGTTTTTCGGTTATTTCTAATTGTACTATATCACTTTTTAAAAACCCCCACCCTAGAAAAAACCTGCATTAAAATAGCTCCTTTCCCACCCCCCCCCTAAAACCCCGGGGAGCCCCGACTAAATTTGGGGACTCTGCGATGCTACCCTTTTCATTGTTCCCAACGTTAGGGTTACCTCCACTTTACTCATACCCTTTCCATATCCTTGTTTTGAAACATTTTCCCCGAATTTTTTCTATAACCCCCGGGAAAAATTTTTCTCCCCCTTTTTAGGGGAAAACCCAAACCGCACTAGAAAAACCAGTTTTTTAAACCCTTTTGGGGCCTTATCCTTTTTTCTAGTCCTCCTCGTTCCTTTGGGTGATGTAGAGGCAAACCCCGGGCCCCTTTGCAGCCCTTCAGATCACTCCTACCCCCCAGGCGTTAATTTTTTGATGATTCTGAAATCGAAAAAAGTTTGGTTTTTTGAACATAAATATCAAAAAGTCTATTCCAATTTTGGAGTTTTTTCACTGCTTTAAAGCCCCACTTCCCCAAAACCCCGATTTTTCAGCAGGTCAAACCCCTGGCTCAGGAAGGCCCCCAAAAAATTCTAAAATTTTTCCACCCCAAAACTAAAAAATTTTTCCGTTTAGTTTTGAACTCCAAAGGGGGGGGGGGGTGGATTTTGAAATCTATTAGAGATACCCGCGAGCTCATAATACTATCCAGGTCGGGGCCCAAAACATTTTGAGTTATATTTTAAAAAATCCCCCTTTTTTCCCCAAAAAGTCTCTCACTTTTCCCGCTTGTCGACCCCCCGGGCCCCCAGCTGGCCCGGGACCCATATGGAATGATTCCCCCCCTTTTTATCTCAGAGTTTGAAACTGTTTTGGGACCAAATTGGGATATGTTTAATACCCCACCCATCCTACAACCCAAAAAGTTAGATCCCCTAACCTTCACGAAAATTTAAAACGAACCCCAGGTACAACCCTAAATCCTTTAAACATGGGTCCCCTCATAGATATACCCCGATAACATCCCCTCTAAAACCCCTCAGCTGTTTCAACCAGGATCTCAGGATAAAGGGCCTTTTTTGCCTGCGCCCCGAACGGGTCCGGGTCAAACGACCCCCCCTTTCATCACTGTTCAAACGCCCCCTAAAAAACACTTGGAGGGGGCCCTTTCCTAATGCCCGGGCCCAGGTACCCGGATGGATATAGATCTCATTCCGTCAGTAGAGGATCCCTGGTTTTTCCCTTTAAAAAGGAATTTTCCCCTTCAACTTAAATAAAACACCCCCCCCATTCAAAAAAATTACAAAAACAAAAAAACCCCATATAGCCCCGGGGGTTTTCCCCCCTCAGATTTGGATCCCCTTTTGACCAGCAAAAAAAACACCCTTTTGTGGCGTCCAGCATTAGCATCAAATACCCCCCGCAAATTTGAAAACTTTTCAGGGAAGTTGGAAACCCAAAAAAAAACAAGAGTCAGGAAAGCAAAGGCTAATTTTTTCCAAACAAAAATTTTGGCCTGAGCACTAAACCCCAAAAAAATTTTTGGGAACCACTGTAAAGTCCAGGGGGAAATAAGAGCCCCTTCCTCCCAGTGCCCACTGCACTGGGGCCCTAGGAAACACTATAAACCCACCGAAAATTACAATAATCGAAAATTTTCAACAAGCATTTTGCTACAGCTGGCCTTTGTTTTCCCCTCGGGTTTTTCCCAAAAACCCCGGCCCCCAAACTCTGCCCCCCTCTGCGGAAAATTGCCCATCCCCCCCCCCGTTTTCCTCCTTCAAAAAAATTTGGGACACCCTGATTTTTTGAAAGCGTTTCCCAAATCGGACCCCTACAAATCAGGGGGCTGGGCCCCAATTTGGACCCTTCTTTCAAAAAAACTACCCGCCGAAATTGTCGCTCCCCTATTACTAGTCTGTTCAACCTTCTTTCATAACGTCGGGGATCCCCAGAGATTGGAAAGCTGCCCCGGGCTCCCCCTCTTTTAAAAGGGGGGGAAATCTAGACCAAAAATTTCACAGAACCCCATATCCATTTCCCGCCCCGCTTTTGGTAAAGGATTCCCAAAAGGGGGCCAAAATTAAAAAACAAAAAAATGAAAAAGTTGGGAAAACCACCGTACCTTTTCCCCGCTATTTTCAAACCCCGGGGGGGCCGAAAAGGGGGGCCCGGGGGCACTTTAAAACCAAAGCTTTAAGGGCCTTTAAACCCCAAAATTTTTTTTTTTTTTTTTTTTTTTTTTTTTTTTTTTTTAACCGCGATTTTATTTTAAAAGACAGTACTGTGCAGCCGTTTTTCATCGACCCGGCCAAGGTTTCGGGCTCTGTCAAACCGCATTTATTGGGAGGGCAAATAGTTTGGTTTTCTCAAAGACGGCCCCGCCCGGTTTACCAACATTCTAAAATAGAGTTTAAATGTTTTCAAATCGGAGGGGCCCGTTTTCTGGGCCATGGCCCGTCTCTATGGGGGGGGCCACAAAGGGGTTTAATTTTTTGGGCCCACACTTTTCCCCGTGTTATCAATGATGCGCCTTTTTGTGGTGACTCTCAGATCCACCCACGCAGACGGGCACCATTTGGGAACATTTGGCCCCTTTATTGGGGCACTGTGTTTTAAAAACTCCAAAAGAGCTTCAATGCCCCTAAAACAATCCTTCAAATAGCCTCCAAGCCTTAAAAACTAGTAAAACTAAAGCATGCTTTTTTAATCGAAAAGCTGCTGGGACCCCCCCACCCCCACTGAATCCCCACTCTCGAAGGGTCTTTACCCAGAGTATGGGGACAAAAATAAAATACCTAGGTGTCTGGTTAGACGTAAACTCAATTCCAGGGCTCCCCAAAAAAAGAATCTCCCAAACCCAAAAATTTAAAATTTGGAAACGGCTTCCATTTTGCAAAAAAGCCTCCTTAAAAAATGGGGGGGCCCAAACATGCCCTCGAAAAAATGACTATCCTAAAAAACCTTGGAAATTCGGCGATGTCTTTACAAAATAGCCTCCAACACTTTTACTCAGCAAATTGGTGTTTGGGCTATCCCCAGTGCCCCCCGTTTTGGCCCCAAAAGGCCCCAAAAACACACCCCCCACTGTGACCCCGTACGCTCTTTTTGGGGTGGTCCTTTTACTACATGTTCGGCGTCAAAACCCCCTGGCCCAAAGGCCCCCCTTTAAAAACGCTAGGCAAATCCCCCCCTTATCTTTAAACTCAGGGTCAACCCTAGCCAGCACCCACCCCATTTGTCTGCGCTCCAGCAGGTTTTATTCAGGGGCATTCCCAAAACCCAAAACCCCCTTTGGCCGCCCCTTTCCCTTTCCCGTTCTCTGTTTCCAATGACTGGAACGAATTGCAAAAATTCTGAAGTTTGGGGACTCTTATTCCCTCAAAACTTTAAGCATCAGTTGCAGGGGCACCTTAACCCATCATGCCCCCTGTACACGCCCATCTGAAATTTGCCCCCCAACTACCCCATCCCATATTGTTATTTTTTTTGCTCATTTGGGACCCCCCAGTATCTTATTTGCACATAATCCCCTTTCCCCCATCTAGCATTCCGTGTTAATAATATTGTAATTTTTCGCAAAATTTGCCTATTATTTCCTTTCCTCCAAATTGCTACATTTGCACCACTGTATATATATTTTTTGTTTTTATTTTTGGGCTTTTTGTTTTTTTCCCCCTAAAGTAACTCTGTGTTGTTGTTTTTTTGCATACTATGCTTTTTCGGCCCCGGGCGCAGTTGTAAATGGAAAACCGGGTTTCAACTGGCTTTCCCGGTTTTAAAAAAAGGTGAAAATTTAAAAAAAAAAAATAAAAAAAACGGGAAAACCGTTGGCTTTTTTACCATTTTTGGACATTTACAGTTTTTTTTTCGCCCCCTTGGGGGTATTTTTCCCCAGGGCCAAAGCCCCCCCCCCCCTGCCCCTTCCCATTCAGTTTTTCCACCTCGCTTTTAGATCACTATGTTTGGGGTTTTCATGTGTTTGTTAGGTCAAAGGGAATCAAAAAAAAAATTTTTTTCCAAAAAAAAAACAAGCTGCTTTCCACTTTTCTTTTTTTAAAATCATTTATTTCTATGATTTCCCAAAATTCCCCAAGTGTTTTTATCCCAGGCCTTCCGAAAAAATTCATTTCTCCTTAACTGGGTTTTTTTGTTACCGCCCAAATTAAAATTTATTTTAAAACGTTTTTTTTCACCCATCTACAAAATACCCATAATGCCCCGTGCCCCCTGTTTAGTGTTTGCCCGTTTATGAAAAAGTTCCCCCCAAATTTTTTCCCCCCCCCCCAAAAAAAACCCCCCAAAAAAAAAAAAAAAAAAATAAAAACAAAAAACCCCTTAATACTTTGAGAGGGACTTTTGGGACGGGTTTAAACTGTGAGTCTTTTTTGGGTTTAAACACTAAGAGCTTTCCACACATGGATTGGCAAATTTTTCCCATTTTCTTTTCAAAATTTTCAAGCTCCGTCCAAAAATTTATTAAAATGAGCAATAGGTGGGGAGCGTTCAGCCACCACAGGGGCGTCCGGCAAGAACAGGGCCAAGATTT
>JAGTTL010001208.1:0-15128 GCA_036851935.1 Coregonus suidteri | reverse complement strand
CGTTCCTTTCCTAATTTCTAACCCGATGTAAATGTGCAAACCAAGGGGGGGAAAAAAACTCCCAGACCACCTTTTTTTACCCCCCCACACAGAAGTACAAAAGCTCTCCCCCCCGCCCTCCCTTTTTGGGAAATCTGGCCCATAACTCTATCCTCCTGATTCCTGCTTTTAAGCCCAAAAAAAACTTGAAAAAACAGCCCAAAGGGGATTTGGGGTTTAATTTAAAAAAGGGGGGTCAAATGGCGCCGAATTGGTAGCTACAGGACTGTTTTGCTAGCACAGGGCTGGAAATGTTCCGGGATTTTCCCGGGGCAGAATTTAGGAGTACACCACATCAGTCACTTTGGGTTCATCAATAAATGCACGATTGTCGTCCCCACAGTGACCGGCCTACATACCCCCAACCAGAACCCTGGATTACAGGGAAAAATCCCCAAATGAGCTAAAAAGGGGTTAAGCTTTTTCCGCTTTTAAGGGGAAAGGGGCTCTAACCCGGACCTTATAAAAATCCCCCCTATGACCTCCGACCCAACCCCCCCAAAAAGGCAAAGGGTCAAAACAGGTTAAGATTGAAACAACTACACGGGGTCTGGGGGGCCCCCGTCGGGAAAGTGGAGGGGTTTTAAAATATTACAGGGCTTTCCAAAAAGGGGGGGACAGCCCCCCCAGCTGCCCAGTGAAAACCCAAACCTAAAAAAACGAGCTTAAAAAAACTTTTATGCTCGCTTCGGGGGCCCAAACAAACTGAAGCAAAGCATGAGACACAAAGCTGTTCCGGGATTTTTGAAATATTTTGAAACACGGGTTTTTTCCCTAGCCATTTTTAGGAAAACTTTTAAAACAGGCAACATTTAAAAAGGCCCCAGGGCCGACGGGTTACCCGGACGTTTACTCCGAGGGAATTGCTTGGTACCAACTGGGAAGGTGCTCTCACTGACATTTTTTAAAATTTTCCCTGACTGAGTTTTGTAATTCCCCAAATGTTTTAAGCAGACCACCATAGTCCCCCTTTCCCCGAACCCCTAAAATAAACCCCCCCTAAAATTTCCCACCGGACCCTTTTAGCAATTGACGGGCCCGTTTGCCATGGGAAATGCTTTGAAAAAAATTTTTGGGCCTTTTCCCCTCAACAGCATAATCCCAAAAAACCCTAGACCCCCTTTCCCAAATTTTCATACCGCCCCAACAATCCACAGATGGGGGTGCAAACTCTATCGCACTCCCCACTGGGCCCTTTTTCCCCCTGGCAAAGGAAAAACCTACTGAGGAAATTTTTATCATTGGAAAATACATTCCTTTAGCATTTAACACCATATTTCCCCCAAAGCTCCTTTTACTAAACTAAAGGGGTCCCCGGGGCCCAAAACCTCCCCCGCAACTGGTCCTGGGCCCTTTTTTGAGGGCCGCCCCCAGTGGTAAGGGTAGGTAACCCAAAACAAACTGCCCCACTTATCCTCAACACGGGGGGGCCCCTTTTTAAAGGGGGGCGTGCTTTAGGTTCCCCCCCCCTGTACGGGGGCCCCGTTTTACCCCTGACTGCTGGCCCGGCACGACTTCCCAAAAACCCCCCCCCTTAAATTTGCCCCACCCACACAACAGTGGTAGGCCTGATCACCCAACCCAAAAACGTGGAGAAAAGGCCCCCATAGGGAGGGGTTTTAGAAAATCTGTCCCTTTGTGGGGCCCGGACCAACCCAACCCCTCTCCCTCAACGGGGGACCAAAAACAAAGGGGGGGATGAATTGGTGGGAAATACAGGAAAAAAAAAGAGGAGGGAAAGGGAAAGGGCCCCCCATTTCCTTCGCGGGGCGGTTGTAGTTGGGAAAAGGTTGAAGGGGCTAAAAAAGTTCCTTTTGGGGTCCACATCACCAACGAAAACAGGGTTTTCCAAACCAACCAAACCGTCGTGAAGAAGGGGGCCCAAAGGCCCATTTCCCCCTCAGGAGGGCCCAAAAAAAATTTTTATAAGGGGCCCCCAGTCCTCAAAAAATTTTACCCGGGTTCACCCCGGAGCATCCTTTTACTGGGTTTCCAATCACCGCCTGGATGGCAAATGCTTGGCCCCCTTTAACCCCCAAAAACACTACCCGAGGGGTTTGGGGCCCTTTTCGGCCCAGGGCCCTCACTTGGGGGAAAGCTCCCTGCCCTTTAGGACCCCTATACCCGGCTTTTTTCAGAGAAGGCCCCCAAAAAAGTCCAAAAAAAATCCCGCCCCCCTATTTATAGACTTTCCCCTTGCTACCCCGGAGGCAAGGGGCCGGTAAACCGGGGGGTTCCAAGTTAGGTCCAAAAACCTTTTCAACAGCTTTACCCCCCCAAAAACCCTGACTCCTGGGAAACGCTAATCCTGGTTTCCCGGGGCTATTTGCCCCTGCCCCCCCAACCCCCTCCTTTTTTTAAAGCTGCTTTCTACTTTTGTTAAGATTTTTTGCATAGAAATTTTAACTTTACCCACATGTACATTTTTCCTCCAAAATACCTCAACTAGGGCCCGGTTTTTCCCCCCACATTGGGCTCTGAAAGGTAACCCCCCCTGTATATATTAACCCCCTTTCTGTCACTTTATTTTACTGTATATAAAACCTCCCACGTCACTTTAATTTTTTTTTTGCTCTTTTTTTTTCAAAACTTTTTTTGTTGTTGTTTTTAAATTTTTACTTTTTTTTTTTAAAAATAAATGACGGGTTTTTAAGGGGTGGGAAGGAAGCATTTCACGTAATGTCTGCACCTGTTTTATTCGGGGGCATTGGAAACCCAAAAAAATTTGATTTTTGATTTGATTTTAAATTTTTATCCCTGCGTTTTGCTGCTAAAACCCCTACCCCTAGTCCCATATCCCTGCTAACCTCTACCTCAAATCTTATTCCCTGCTTAAAACTGCTAACCCCTTAAACCTCTAATCTGTACCTGCTTTATGCTGCCCAAACCCCACCCTCTAGTCTGTATCACTGTAAACCCCTTTCCTTAGTCTGATATCCCTTTTCTGGGAAGGTGCCTCCCTCACCCCCGTATGTAATCCCCCCCCTTTATGCCAACCCCCTACCTCTGTCTGATATCACTGCTGTATGCTTTATAACCCCTTCCTCTAAATCTGATATCACTGCTGATGCGCTAAACCCCCTACCTTAGTCAAAATCCCCCGCTTTAAACCCCTACCTCTTTGGGCTGATATTTACCCGCTGTATGCCCCACAAACCTTTTACCCTGTCTGATATCCCTGCTGTATGCTGCTTTAAACCCCTTTCCCTAGTCTGATATCACTGCTTTATGTGCTAAACCCCACCTCTACCCGATATCCCCGCTGTATGCTGCTAACCTTACCTCTAGTTTTGATATCCCTGGCCCGTATGCTGGGTAAACCCCTACCTCAGTCTGGGTTCCCTGCTGTATGTGCTAACCTCACCTTAGTCTGAATCACTGTGATGCTGCAAAACCCCTACCCCTAGTTTGGGTTCCCGCTAAACCTCTACCCTAGTCGGGTACCCTGCTGTATGCTCAACCTCTTTAAATCTGTCTGGGTTTTCCCTGTGTATTCGTAACCTCTACTCTATCCCGATTTTCCCTGCTTTAGGGTGCTAAACCCCTAAACCCCTTTTGTCTGATATCCCTGCGGTATGCCCGCCAACCCTCTCTCTGTCTGATATCACGCTAACCTCTCCCCCAGTCTAAAATCCCCGCTGTTTTGTGCTAACCTTTTTCCTCTATCGATATCACTGCTGTATGTGCTAACCTCTACCTCTAGTCTGGAACCCTGCTGTTTTGCTGCTAAAACCCCTACCTCTAGTTTTGATATCCCTCTTTTTGGGTAACCCCTACCCCTAGTCTTGGGCACCCCCGCTGTATGCTGCTAAACCTTTACTCTAGTCTGTATCACTTTCGTTTTATTTGGTTGCCTTTTCCCAACCCCCTTCCCCTAGTCTTAATCCCCCGCTGTTGCGATTTAAACCCCTACCTCTAGTCTGATATCAAAGGCCCGTATGCTTTAACCTCTTTTCCCCCCTAGTCTGATATCCCCCTGTATTCTTTCTAACCCCTTTCCCCTTTGTCTTTATATCACGCTGTATGCTGCTTTAAACCCCTTCCTCTTTGTCTGATATCACGATAACCCTAACTCTAGTCTGATATCACGGGTTTTTTGCTGCTAACCTCTACCTCTAGTCTGATTCCCCCCCTGTAGCTTTATAAACCCTGTGTACGTATCCCTGCCCAAATGATAAACCCTGCCCCAAGCTGATTCCCTGCTGTAGCTTATATCCCGCTGTATGATTCCCTGGGCCCTGCTGATAAACCCTGCTGAGCTGGAAAATCCCTGCTGAGCTGTATCCCCGCCGTAGCCCGATATCCCCGCCGAACTGATATCCCTTGGGGTAGCAAAATCCTGCCTTTTAAAGGATATCCCTGCTTAGCTGATATCCCTGCTGTAGTGATATCCCTGCTTTTAGCTGATATTCCCTGCCGTTTTAGCTGATTACCCCGCCTAGTGTATCCCTGCCGTAGCTGATATCCCCGCCGTAGTGATATCCCTTTCCGAAACTGATATCCCCGCCGTAGCTGATATCCTTGCCGTAGCTATATCCCTGCCGTAGCCGATATCCCTTTCCGAAGTGTATCCCTGCCGAGCTGATATCCCCGCCGTACTATATTTTCCCTTTCCTTTGCTGATATCCCTGTTTAGCTGATATCCCCGTATAAAAATAGGGCCCCCAAAAAAGCAACAGGAGGAGGCAACGCTGAACCCCTAAAGCAATAAACCCTGATGTGGTGAGTTTCCAGGTTACAGAGAGGGGTTTTAGGCATGGGCTAAAACCCCAAAAATAAGTGCCTTCCCCCCTAAAACCTTAACCTACCAGTTCCCCCTTTTCCCTAGAACGCCTCAACCTACAGTTCCCCCCTTTTACCCTCAGAACAGCCTCAACCTACCCGTTCCCCCCCTTTACCCCTTTAGAAAAGCCTCAACCTACGTTCCCCCCTTTTAAACCCCCAGAAAAACCCCCAACCTACTTTCCCCTTTTACCCCCAGAACAGCCCCAACCTAAAGTTCCCCCTTTTTCCCCAGAACAGCCTCAACCTACAGTTCCCCCCCTTTTTCCCCCAGAACCGCCTCCAAAACCCACATTTTTCCCCCCTTTTAAACCCCAAACAAACCTCACCCTAAAAGTTCCCCCCTTTTCCCCTCAGAACAGCCTCAACCCTTTCAGTTCCCCCTTTTTCCTCAACCCGCCTCCCTTTCGTCTGGTGCATGGGCACCCTTTTCTTTTCCGTACCCTGTTGAAAAGGGAATTAAATTTTTGTCTTGCCCAAAATCACCCTTTTGAATACACACACACACCAATCCATGTCTCAATTGGGCTCAAGGGAAAAAATATTTATTTTAACCTTAAAATCTCAATCAAGTACAAAGGGTGGAAATGAAAACCCAAGGGCACTTGGCCCTCCGTGGAAGGGGTTTGACACGGGGTCTATGTCATGGAAAGAGGTGTTCCTAATGTTTGGTAAACTCAGTGTCTATATTCTTAATTTAAAAACTAACTTCAAAACAGCTCTCAATTGTCTTGGGGTCAAAGTCATAGTTCATAAGAGAATGTGTTATAAATGTGTTATGAATGTGTTAAAAAATGTTTATGAACGTGTTAATAAACGTGTTAATAAAGGTGTTATGAATGTGTTAATAAATGTGTTACAGATGTGTTAATAAATGTGTTATGAATGTGTTAATGCTTGTTTTAAATGTGTTATGAACGTGTTAAATAAATTGTTATGAATGTGTTAAATGTGTTATGAATGTGTTATATAAATGTGTTATGAATGGTTAATGAATGTGTTAGTGTTAATAATGTGATATGAAAGTTTTACTACTTGTAAATAAATGTGTTATAGATGTGTTAATAAATGTGTTACGAATGTGTTAATAATTGTTACGAATGTGTTAATAATTGTTACGAATGTGTTTAATAAATGTGTTATGAATGTGTTAATGTGTTAATAAATCTGATATGAATGTGTTAATAAATCTGATATGAATGTGTTAATAATCTGATATGAATGTGTTAATAAATCTGATATGAATGTGTTAAGATGTGATTAAGTGTATTGTTAATAAATGTGTTAGAATGTTAATAAATGTGTTATGAATGTGTTATGAATGTGTTAAGTGTTAATAAATGTGATATAAGTGTTAATAAATGTCCTATGAATGTGTTATGAATGTGTTAGTGTTAATAAATGTGATATGAAAGTGTTAATTGTTAATAAATGTGTTTATGAATGTGTTATAAATGTGTTATGAATGTGTTAACGTGTTAATAAATCTGATATGAATGTGTTAAGATGTTGAGTTAAGTGTTAATAAATGTGTTGTGTTAATAAATGTCCTATGAATGTGTTATGAATGTGTTAGTTTAATAAATGTGTTACGAATGTGTTAATAATTGTTACGAACATGTTATAAATCTGATATGAATGTGTTAAGATGTTGATTAAGTGTTATAATGTGTTGTGTTAATAAATGTCCTATGAATGGCTTAATAAATGTGTTACGAATGTGTTAATATGTTATGAATGTCAGTCAGCAGCAACATTCATATGGAAATGTCCTGAGAATTAAACTGAATAGGTTTTATGTGATTGGCAGCAATCCCAGAGGAGATTATATGAATGTTGACATGCACTGACATGATGACATCTCAACACCAGACAGACTAGAGCAGAACTAGATCGTGCCACAAAGAGTAGAGCTTCTATGGAACAGAGAAACAGTATCGGCAGACTGTTTTCCAATCATCAGAAAACCTTCTGTTTTACTCTTTTTGAATTCATCCAATTACAAACACTTAGCAGAGAATAGAGCTTCCATCATAGAAACAAATACTGTTCTTAACTTTTCCTGTTATTTTTAACGTAAAAATAATGGGTTCATCATATTGGAAATGCTTAAATACAGTATGCATAAAGAACATATAAATACACAATCCATTCTCAAGTATTGAGTTCCAAGAACATTTGAGTCTAGATCAAGTTATGATAAGTCACTGGCTGAACTGAAGTGACACACCTCCTATGTTTACATGGCTGGGCCTTGGCTCAACCCTGAGGAATCTGCTGTGTCCTTGTGGACTGTGGAACACCTAGTCTAAGTCCCACATGGCACCCTTATTCCCTGTATAGTGCACTACTTTAGACCAGAGAATGGCACCCTATTCCCTGTATAGTGCACTACTTTCGACCAGAGAATGGCACCCTATTCCCTGTATAGGCACTACTTTAGACCAGAGCCCATAGAGCTCTATAGAGGAATAGGGTGCCATTTGGGAATCAGGACTAGCCTGGATTAATGGTCTTCGTTCCATTTTCCACCCAATTTTCCTCGCCTGGAATAGGTCCCTGTGTAGCTCAGTTGGAGAGCATGGCGCTTGCAACGCCCAGGGTTGGTGGGTTCGATTCCCACGGGGGCCCAGTATGGAAAAAGAAAATGTATGCCACTCACTAACTAGTAAGTGGCTCTGGATATGAGCGCTTCTAATAAAGACTAAAATGTAAAATGAATAAGGGTCTTGGTTCCCATTTCACCAATATTCTACACTGGGAACCAGTGAATAATAAGCCCCAGGAACTTGCTGCTGTTGTTGGGTTGCATTCTGTAGAACTCCTTATGTCGGAACCTCAACGACCTTGACCCAGCCCCAGAAGCTCAGAAATATTTACCATGTATCAATAATAGAAATGTCCAGCTCTTGGCGGCCTCCATTCAATATGGAACCATGTTTCATGAACCGTGTCCGTCCAGCTGGAATACTATTTGTTTATCAGTAAGAGTTCAAGCGTGGACAGAAGGGCAACTTAATGTGAAGTATTGCATTCCTTTGCTCGCCTGTCCCAGACCTGTTTGTGTTATACCAACTCCATTTCTCATTGTAAATAAAAACATAAACAATGTCATAAGCGAGTGCAAGAAAGCAGAAACAGACTGCATCTAGGCTCCCTTTTAGACATCAGAGGGAGTTCATAACTACCAATACGTAACATTTATATTAGCATCACAAAAACACGATTTTTTCCTGTGGACAGGAAGACTTTCCCACCGTTGCCTTGAACAGCAGCTTTTCCCTGGGATCATCTCAGAGCATTGTCACGTCATGTCTCTTCACCAAACGATGGAGAAAAAAAGTCCTATTTACAGCAGAATGAAATGAACAGTAAAATGACAGGTCTGCAGCCACACCACAGCAGGCAGGCAGGAAATAATCCACTGTAACCTGGTAGAGTAGCGGGTCCAGGAAGGAGCTGTTACGTAGTGTATTATAGAGAACAGCACCCCTGCCCACGCACCTGCCTGCGGTTATCTCCAGAGCAAAACACACCACTGGACATTAAGACCTCTTCCAGAGCCTCGGTTTATGATGCGTTCCAAATGTCACCCCAATCCTTACACTCTAGAACCAAAAGGTATTCATCTGTCCCCATAGGAGAAAACCCTGAAGAAACCCTTGTTGGTTCCAGGTAGAACCATTTTTGGGTTACGTCGTAGATAACACTTTCACCAAAGGGTTCTACCTGAAACCCAAAAAGGGTTTCTAACCGTGTGTGCGTGCCAAACGGGTTTCTACTGGAACCAAAAATTGGTTCTATCTGGAAAGCCCCAAAAATGGGTTCTACTACCTGGAACCTAAAAAAGGGTCTACATGGAACAAAAAGGTTTCTACATGACAAAAAATGGTTCTAACCTGGAACCAAAAGGGTTTCTACCTGAACCAAAAGGTTCTAAACTACCTGGAAGCCAAAAGGTTCGCCTGGAAAACAGAAGGGTTCCCTAATAGGACAGATCCGAACCATCCCGATCCCTTTTCTCTATATGAGTGTATATGTGTGCTGGCGATGGATTCAAGGGAAATGGCTTTCAAACACATGGAACACCATGGAAAAACCCTGTGTGTGTCGATATATTTGAAAAGCATTCTACTGATTTACGCTCTATCCATTACACCACGAGCCCCGTCCTTCCCAATTCACGTGTTATTTATAAAGGCCTTTGTACATCAGCAGATATCACAGTGCTAAACTGGAAACCCAGGCATACAAGACCCCAAACAGGTGTCCACCGACTCGCCTGTGATTTAGTGCACTATAAATGGAGTAGGGTGGCCATTTGGGACTCATAGTAATATTCTGTATTTACGCTCCAGCAGCCTTTCAGGCCTCCAGCCTTCCACCTCCAGGACTCCCACCTCCAGCCTCTCACCCTCCAACCTCCAGCACTCTGTCTCCTGACTCTGGTATTCTCATTATGTAGGTTAGGGGTCAAATGTCCAGCCAAGAAAATCACACACATATGATTTGGCCTGATCATGATACGATGCATGCGAGTGGTTCATATTGACCGCAGGTCCTATACATACATAATACTCGACTATTGGATCACTATCGACATCAGGTCCAGACCTACGTAAATACTCTACTATTGGCTCATAAGACACATCATGGCCAGACATACCTAATACTCTACTAGTGGATCATAATGACAGCATGTCCATACCTATCTAATCATCTCTACTAGTGGATCATAATGACAGCGAGGTTCCAGACACTTACCAATTACTCTCCTAGGAGTATAATAATGACAGCAGGTCCAGGGACATACCTAGATACTATACTAGTGGATCATAAATGACAGCAGGTCCAGGACATACCTATCCCTCTAACTATTGGATCATAAGGACAGGCAGCATGGTCCTGCACCTACCTAATACTCTACTATTGGATCATAATGACAGCAGGTCCAGATCATACCTAGATACTCTACTAGTGGATCATAATGACAGCAGGTCCAGACATACCTAATACTCTACTAGTGATCATACTGACGCGCAGGGCACAGCTACATACCTAATACTCTATACTTAGTGGATCATAATGAACAGCAGGTATTTTTTTTTTATCTTAATCTCGTATTTTCTTTATTGTCACTTCTGTTTGGAAGAAATCATGAACTGTTTACTCCAGGATGCAGGGCGAGGGCTCCGTAGTCTGACCCAGATGAGGGGGGGGGGGATTAGAGGACAAAGAGGAATAAAATGTTCACAGAAACATAGAAATAAAAGAGTGTGATGGATGGAGGGGGAGGATGACGTTCGGGAGAGAGAGAGAGGAGGATACGGAGAGAGGAGGAGCAGGAGAGAGGAGGAGAGAGAGAGGAGGAGAGAGAGAGGAGAGAGGAGAGAGGAGGAGAGGAGAATGGGGAGAGGAGAGAGAGAGAGAGGAGGAAGCAGGAGATGAGAGGAGAGGTAGGGGAGGATGACGTGTCGGGAGAAGAGAGAGAGGAGGAGAGGAGAGGAGAGAGGAGGAGGAGGAGAGGGAGAGAGGAGGAGAGGAGAGGAGGATGACGTTTCGGGAGAGAGAGAGAAGAGGGCAGAGAGGAGAGGAGAGGAGGAGGAGAGGAACGAGAGGGAGGAGAGGAGAGGAGGATGACGTTTCGGGGAGAGAAGTGAGAGGGAGGAGAGGAGAGGAGAGGAGGATGACGTTGGGGAGAGAGAGAGTAGGAGGAGATGAAGAGGAGGATGACGTTGGGGAGAGAGAGAGAGGAGTAGAGGAGGATGACGTTCGGCCTCGAGAGAGAGAGTGAGGAGGTAGAGGAGAGGGAGGATGACGTTGGGGAGAGAGATCGAGAGAGGAGGAGAGGAGAGGAGGATGACGTTCGAGAGAGAGAGAGAGGAGGAGAGGAGAGGAGGATGACGTTCGAAGAGATAGAGAGGAGGAGGAGTAAGGAGAGGAGGAATGACGTTTCGGGAGAGGAGCGAGAGAGGAGTAAGAGGAGACCGTCGTTATGTAAATTGGGACGACAGGGAGGCTAGGGAAGGTGGGACTGACTGTGACCTCTATCCTGATCTGCATCCCAAATGGCACCCTATTCCCTATATAGCGCACTACTGTCTGATCAGGGCTTATAGGGGTTTCTATGGTCAAAAGTAGGTCACTGTACTGGGGAATATAATGGGTACTTTGGACACCTGCTGTTCTGCTGTCAGAGAACCAGAGAAAGTCAGGTCAACTCTAGACTGGTAATAACAAGCATCATAGCATTAAACATTTTACATTTAAGTCATTTTAGGCAGGACGCAATTTGCAAAATAAATCATTAAAAATCCTACAATGTGATTTTCTTCTTTCTGGATTTTTTTTTCTCAATTTGTCTGTCCTAGTTGACGTGTAAACCTATGATGAAAATTACAGGTCTCTCTCCATCTTTTGAAGTGAGGAGAACTTGCACAATTGGTGGCTGACTAAATACTTTTTTCCCCCACTGTATAGGGAAATATAGCACCAATTTGGGAACGCATGTCCAGAGAGACGAGCTAGCTACGCTAATCCTGGCAAACGGCTGCTTCTATCATCTCATCCATCGATCCATCCATCCATCCATCCTATCCATCCATCCTTCCATCCATCCATCCATCCATCCTTCCATGCCAACCATCCATCCATCCTAGTTCCATCCATCCACCCATCCATCCATTCCAGTAGAGGCAGGGTGGGACTACAGTCCCCAGTTGGCTCTGAGCATCTGTCCCATTATGAAGGCAGTGTGTTGTGGCCATGCTAGACCAAAATGGCACCCGATTCACTATATAGTGAACTACGTTTTGACCATAGTAGTAGTAGTACACTACATTGGCAATAGGGTGCCATTTGGGACCCAGTCAGGGACAGGGAGCCCCATTAGCTAGCACACTAAGCAGATCATCCCACCACACAGGGAGGACAGGAGAGAACTGGAACAAGGGTCAGAGTTCACACAGGGTCAGCACACCTTCTCTCTGGACCATACAGATAAATAAAAACAGATGAATGTTGTCCTGGTCGACCATGTTCACTGCCTCAAGCCACAGTCATACTGTAGGCTACAGATTAATCTACTGTGATTTCTCTAACTACATCATGCTTTAATGGGTTTCCTCGTGTGCGACTGTACTCTCTCCAAAAGGATTTAGCCAGTTTGATTTCACTACAAACAAGGGCTATGAAATAGGGTTCATTTGATGTCACAACACTGTCTAATGTTATTGTAGGCTACAATTGTAGGCACCCCTCCTCAAAAAAAACCTACACTCGATCCCTCCGATGTCAACAACTACAGACCAGTATCCCTTCTTTCTTTTTCTCTCTCCAAAACTCTTGAGTGTGCCGTCTCTAGCCAACTCTCCTGCTATCTCTCTCAGAATGACCTTCTTGATCCTAACCAGTCAGGTTTCAAGACTGGTCATTCAACTGAGACTGCTCTTCTCTGTGTCACGGAGGCTCTCCGCACTGCTAAAGCTAACTCTCTCTCCTCTGCTCTTATCCTTCTAGATCTGTCTGCTACCTTTGATACTGTGAACCATCAGATCCTCCTCTCCACCCTCTCCGAGTTGGGCATCTCCGGCGCGGCTCACTCTTGGATTGCGTCCTACCTGACAGGTTGCTCCTACCAGGTGGCGCGGCGAGAATCTGTCTCCGCACCACGTGCTCTCACCACTGGTGTCCCCCAGGGCTCAGTTCTAGGCCCTCTCCTATTCTCTCTATACACCAAGTCACTTGGCTCTATCATATCCTCACATGGCCTCTCCTATCATTGCTACGCAGACGACACACAACTAATCTTCTCCTTTCCCCCTTCTGATAACCAGGTGGCGAATCGCATCTCTGCATGTCTGGCAGGACATATCAGTGTGGAGATGTCGGATCACCACCTCAAGCTAAAGCTCGCCAAGACGGAGCTGCTCTTCCTCTCCCTACCCGGAAGGACTGCCCGCTCCATGATCTCGCCATTACGGTTGACAACTCCATTGTGTCCTCCTCCCAGAGTGCAAAGAACCTTGGCGTGACCCTGGACAAACACCCTGTCCGTTCTCTGCTAACATCAAAGCGGTGACCCGATCCTGCAGGTTCATGCTCTACAACATTCGTAAAGTACGACCCTTACCTTATACATAAAGCGGCACAGTCCTAATCCAGGCACTTGTCATCTCCCGTCTGGATTACTGCAACTCGCTGTTGGCTGGGCTCCCTGCCTGTGCCATTAAACCCCTGCAACTTATCCAGAACGCTGCAGCCCGTCTGGTGTTCAACCTTCCCAAGTTTCTCTCACGTCACCCGCCCCGCTCCTCCGCACACTGCACTGGCTTCCAGTTGAAGCTCGCATCTGCTACAAGACCCCATGGGTTTCCTTGCCTACGGAGCTGTGAGGGGAACGGCACCTCCGTACCTTCAGGCTCTGATCAAATCAAATCAAATCAAATTTTATTGGTCACATGCGCCGAATACACAGGTGCAGACATTACAGTGAAATGCTTACTTACAGCCCTTAACCAAACAGTGCATTTTATTTTAAACAAAAAAAGTAAGAATAAAACAACAACAAAAAAGTGTTGAGAAAAAAAGAGCAGAAGTAAAATAAAGTGACAGTAGGGAGGCTATATATACAGTAAAATAAAGTGACAGTAGTGGAGGCTATATATACAGGGGGGTACCGTTGCATAGTCAATGTGGGGGGGCACCGGCTAGTTGAGGTAGTTGAGGTAATATGTACATGTGGGTAGAGTTAAAGTGACTATGCATAAATAATTAACAGAGAGCAGCACAGCGTAAAAAGGATGGGGTGGGGGGGCAGTGCAAATATTCCGGGTAGCCATGATTAGCTGTTCAGGAGTCTTATGGCTTGAGGGGTAGAAGCTTGTTGAGAAGTCTTTTGGACCTAGACTTGCACTCCGGTACCGCTTGCCGTGCGGTAGCAGAGAGAACAGTCTATGACTAGGGTGGCTGGAGTCTTTGACAATTTTGAGGGCCTTTCCTCTGACACCGCCTGGTAAGAGGTCCTGGATGCAGGTGAGGGAGCCTTGCCCCAGTGATGTACTGGGCACGTACGCACGACCCTCTGTAGTGCCTTGCGGTCAGAGTGCCAAGCAGTTGCCCTACAGGGCGCGTGTATGGCAACCAGTCAGGATGCTCTCTGATGGTGGATGCAGCTGGTAGAATTTTTGAGGATTCTGAGAGACCGCTGCCCAAATCTTTTAGTACTCCTGAGGGGGAGAAACTAGGCTTTGTTCGTGCCACTCTTCACGACTGGTCTTGGTGTGTTTGACTCCAGATAGTTCGTTAGTGGATGGTGGACCACCAAGGGAACTTGAAGCTCGTCAACCTTGTGTCCAACTACAGCCAGGGCCCGGTCGATGAGAATGGGGGCGTGCTACAGTCCTCTTTTCTTTCATGTAGTCCACAATCATCTCCTGGTCTTGGTCACTTTGGAGGGAGAGGGTTGTTGTCCTGGCACTAGCGCACACGGGCCATAAGTCTCTGACCTCCTCCCTATAGGCTGGTCTCATCGTTGCCGAGTGATCAGGCCATACCCTGGTTTGTGTCGTCGGCCAAACTTTAATGATGGTGTGTAGGAGTCGTGCCCTGGCCATGTCAGCAATGGGTGAACAGTACTGGAGTACAGGAGGGGACTGAGCACGCGCCCCTGAGGGGCCCCCGGTGTTGACAGATCAGTGTGGCAGATGTGGTGTTACCGACCCTTACCAACGCTCGGTGCGGCCGGGTCAGGAAGTCAGGATCCATGTTGCAGAGGAGGGTGTTTAGTCTCAGGATGCCTTCGCTATAGTGAATGAGCTTAGAGGGCACTATGGTAGTGTGAGAGGGTCCCTAAAGGCAAAAAAACGAGTGGCACTACCGTTCACATCACCGTGCTGGCCCTGCTGGCCCCCCTAGCCATCTACGAAAGCCTAGTGCCCGCTAAGCCCAGTCAGCTATTATTCGCGTGCCTCTGGGCACTCCCAATGGTGGAACACAAGCTCACCCCACGAGCGCCAGGACAGCGAGAAGCCACTCACCAACCTTCCGGAGACACACTGAAAACCCTACCTCTTTAAGGAATACCTGGACTAGTATAATAGTAATCCTTCTATCCCCTTTTACTACCACTGTCTTTGTGTCTAAGACTAACACAACCCTGACTTATTTCACCTTGCCTGAGCACTTGTGCTTGTTTAAAGAAAATGTAACTATTTTGATCGAGATGTAGTTGTCCCTGATTGCACTGACTTTGCTCCTAAGTTGAATGCACCAATTTGTAATCGTTGATAAAGTGTCTGCTAAAAATG
>JAGTTL010001207.1:0-15129 GCA_036851935.1 Coregonus suidteri | reverse complement strand
GTAAACCAAGGTAGGTAGTGGTGTTCGACACCCCGGGACACACCCACCACACACAAAAAAAAAAAAAAAAAAAAAATGTATGCACGCATGACTGTAAGTCGCTTTGGATCAAAAGCGTCTGCTACACATCTGATTATTATTATTTATTATACACAGACGAACACAGTTATACACACACACACACATCCTTACACAGACACACACAGTTACACACCATCACAATAGAGTGTGTAATTAACCGTAAATTGTGTTAATAGTAAACAGCTTGTAGCAGGACACGTCCAGATAACCACATTGTCCTCTAGTGAACATTAGTCCTGTTAGTCTGAGGACCTACACACACACACACACACACACACACACACACACACACACACACACACACACACACGACCACTAATGCAACTAATAGAGAGCAGGTGTGGGACGAGGCTTGGCTAGAATACCTCAGACGCCTTTCAGAGTTTTTCCTTAATTCAATCCAAATAAATATTTTAACAAAATAAAATAATATGTGCACCTTATATGCATCTTCAACTTGAGAAGTCCCAACTTTGTCGTGAGGTCCCTTGGATGAGCCTATCTGTTTGTGTAGGAATGTGTTCTGTGTGCCCAGTAGACAAGTGCGCGGGAGTGGAAAATCTCTTCTCTTGAGCGTCCAATTTCTTTTGTATGTTACTCACCTTAGGCCATTCCTCCACCCCCCCCCCCCCCCCCCCCCCATTCCTCCACCCAACCCCCCCCCCCCCCCCCCCCCCCCCCCCCCCCCCCCCCCACACACACACACACACACATAGAAGAGGCCAGAAGAAAGAGCAGCTCTAACCTTGTACCAGAGAACCTCCATCTACAGTTACAACAACAGTTCTTTTTTATCCTCATGTCAATGGAATGGCTGCAAAAGGTTCTAACCACCTCCACCTCTCCACTTGGTCCTATAGAGAAATAAAGTCGTGAGGGGTGTATTCTGGTGTTGAGTAGTGGAGGGGTTAGTTGAGGGATAACCATGTAGAATAAATTAAACATCCAGTTTTTTTTTTTTCACCTGCTCCCATCTGTAGGAGGGAGATTGAGAAGGATGGAGACTGGAGGGAGAATGGAGGGGAGAATGGAGGGAAGAATGGAGGGAGACTGGAGGGCGAATGGAGGAGAATGGAGGGGAATGGAGGGAGAATGGATGGGAGGGAGAATGAGAGAAGAATGGAGGGAGAATGGAGGGAATGGAGGGAGAATAGGAGGAAGAATGGAGGATAGAATGGAGGGAGACTGGAGGGAGAATGGAGGGAGAATGCAGGGAGAATGGAGGAAGAATGGAGGGAGAATGGAGGGAGAATGGTTGGGGAAGAATGGAGAAGAGAATGGAGGGAGAATGGAGGGAGAATGGAGGGAGAATGGAGGGAGAATGGAGGGAGAATGGAGGGAGAATGGAGGGAGAATGGAGGAAGAATGGAGGGAGAATGGAGGGAGAATGGAGGGAGAATGGAGGAAGAATGGAGGGGAAGAATGGAGAGAGGAGGAGAATGGAGGGAGAATGGTGGAGAATGGAGGGAGATGGAGGAGAATGGAGGGAGAATGGTTGGGGAGAATGGCGGGAGAATGGAGGAGGAGAATGGAGGGAGAATGGAGGGAGAATGGAGGAAGAATGGAGGGAGAATGGAGGGAGAATGGAGGGAGAATGGAGGGAGAATGGAGGGAGAATGGAGGGAGAATGGAGGGAGAATGGAGGGAGAATGGAGGGAGAATGGAGGGAGAATGGAGGGAGACTGGAGGGAGAATGGAGGGAGAATGGAGGAAGAATGGAGGGAGAATGGAGGGAGAATGGAGAATGGAGGGAGAATGGAGGGAGAATGGATGAAGAATGGAGGGAGAATGGTGGGAGAATGGAGGGAGAATGGAGGAAGAATGGAGGGAGAATGGAGGGAGAATGGAGGAAGAATGGAGGGAGGAGAATGGAGGAAGAATGGAGGGAGAATGGAGGGAGAATGGAGGGAGAATGGAGGAAGAATGGAGGGAGGACTGGTGGGAGAATGGAGGGAGAATGGAGGGAGAATGGAGGGAGAATGGAGGGAGAATGGAGGAAGAATGGAGGATGAATGGAGGAAGAATGGAGGGAGAATGAGGGAGAATGGAGGAGAGAATTGAGGACAAAAGGAAAAGCAGAGCAAGGTTTTTCTTTCTCTCTTTCTTTCTGTCTAGAAGGGTTTTATTCACTGTCATTTTGGAAACATTATGTATACAGAACTGGTTTTTAATTAAAATGATCTATTTTGACTCAAAAGGCTTGGGTGTATTCACATGGCATATTTTTTTTCTGGAACCTGTGTATGACTGTATGAGGGAAGACGAGGTCTTTATTTCTGTATCACAACAACATCTTATTGTCTCTACTTTGTGTTCTTCAGTTTCAGTAAAACATGATAACTCATAGTTCATACAGCATTTCCTCTCAAGGATGGGTCCTTTCAATATCACCGTGACAACATCACTTCTTTCTTTCATTCTTGGTTCTATTCCCTCACATGGATCCTTTCAATTTCATCACAATATAATGTCCTTCCCTCTGAAAAGTCTTCTGAAGCCTTCTCTCCCCAGCCTCACCCAGAGGCTTAACTAGCAAGGAGTTTTTCACAAACTAATTAGATTTAAACAGAGACTGGTCAGTCAACAATGGGCCGAACAGGGTGGACATGTTGGAAGATATTTATTATTATTTATATGACGGAGAAAGACGAGGTCCTTCCAGTGTCACGAATACGTCATTTCCTGTCAGTACTTTGCATGCTCCAGATACTCTGAAAAGGCTTTAAAATGTATATATATATATATATCTATATATTTAACCTTTATTTAACCAGGTAAGCCAGTTGAGAACAAGTTTCTCATTTACAACTGCGACCTGGCCAAGATAAAGCAAAGCAGTGCGATAAAAACATACACAGAGTTACATATGGGCTAAACAAAACATAAAGTCAAAAATACAACAGAAAATATATATACAGTGTGTGCAAATGTAGTAAGTTATGGAGGTAAGGCAATAAATAAATAGGCCATAGTGCAAAAATAGTTACAATTTCGTAATTAACACTGGAATGATAGATGTGCAAAAGATGATGTGCAAATAGAGATACTGGGGTGCAAATTGCAAAAATAATAACAATATGGGGATGAGGTAGTTGGGTGGGGCTAATTTCAGAATGGCTGTGTACAGGTGCAGTGATCGGTAAGCTGCTCTGACAACTGACGCTTAAAGTTAGTGAGGGAGATAAGAGTCTCCAGCTTCAGAGATTTTTTGAAGTAGTTCGTTCCAGTCATTGGCAGCAGAGAACTGGAAGGAATGCGACCAAAGGAGGTGTTGGCTTTGGGGATGACCAAAAGCAATAAGCAAGGCATATTGACATGGGAGAGAGGCATAAAGCAATCACAGGTGTTATTCGAGAGAGCTAAGACAACAGCTGGTAATGGCGACAAAGTTTGGGCTGAGGCTAAACATAAACAGGATGCGGTACCGTATAAAGGAACAGTCCAGCAGGCATCAGCTGTATAGCTGAGTTATCATAAAGGTACGAGTAGGTGAACAGCAATAGGAGAGTACGGAGGTAGTTCGGGGGCTGCTACAGCACTGGCGAGCAAGAGGCCACGGCTTGCATGTGCTAGCGGGCCAGGGCTAGCAGATGGATCTTCGTGGTCGTCGTTGTAACGGGAAGCCTGTTGAATCCACATCAGACGATTTCGTCGGCAGACCAGTCGTGCAATTCACAGCTTAGGTCATATCTGTCTCGACCAGCCCTTACACAGACACATCCCCAAGCTGGCAATTGGACATTTCACTCTATTGCTCTCTGTTTCTAGCCTGAATACAAAGGAAACTCCAGCCACCTATATATACAGTAGATCGATTAGGTCTGCATTCCATTGGCACCTTTTCCCTATGGGCCCTGGTCAAAAGTAGTGACACTAAATAGGGAATAGAGTGTCATTTGTCACACAGCCTAGGTCTAGCTGGTTTAATGGTTATTTCACTAACTCCCTTAATTAGAGTCTGCTCTGTGAATATAAACAAAGGATGTGGCGGACGGCGGACATGTTTGTTGTACCTGGATTAGTCAACCCACTGGGCACAGATCTCACTTCAACGTTTAGTTTTGATTTACATTGGTTTGAGTTGTTAGCCAATTTGGAATTCAACAGAAATTCTACAAAAAAAATTTCACCATGTCATTGGCTTTAGGTTAAAAGTTTGGGGAAAAAAATTACGGAAATTCCCTTATGTTGATGACTTTTTTGCAAATCCAATCAGCTTTTCCACGTTTAATTCAACTTCATCACATTGATTTTTGTTGTTGAAATGATGTGGGAACAACATTGATTTAACAATTTTTGCGCAGTGGGAAGGGTCCATTAGACCTGACTTTTGACCTTTTGTGCTGCTTCCTTCCCCTTCCAAACTCTCACTGCCCTGAGAGAAACAAGCACACATACACACACACAATCATGCATGCATGCATGCACATACACACACACACACACACACTGGCCCTCCCTGGCCCTCCCTCCATGCCCTGTTAACAGTGTGTCCCCTAAAATAGGGCCCCATAAGGCTCTGGTCAAAATTATTGCCATTAAAGGACACACCCAACCTTAATTAGTCACTCCATTTCTATGGCGTGTCCCGAATGGCTGATCAAAAGAGAAGCATTATTTGGTGGTGGTCACAATCCAGGACGGTTTGGGAACAAGTATTGCAGCCAGGTCACCCGTGATACAAGTCAGTATTCAATGTACATCCATGTCTGAGGATGTCGGGAGATGACTTGGAAACCGGCCACTAGGGGCAACAGTGAGCGCTGTTACTTTCAACTAGGGCATTGTGGACAAGGATGGCGGGTGGGCATAAGCATCTGCCTCTGATTTCCAGTGATAGAAAGTTTTTTTTAGATTTTTGCTTTAAGGCTATCCCAAAACGTAATCCATTCAGAGTTAATGCCTAACCTAAAGATTTCGGAGTTAATATCTAAACTTAACCTTAAACACTTCGAAATCTGACGTTTGCAACAACTTCGAAATTTGATGTTTGAGAAACATGGATGAAGGTCTAATTCTGATGTGAGACTGACCAAACAGAGGAAGGAAACAGAGAGGAAACACAGGGGGAAACAGAGAGGGTCAACAGAGGGGAGGAACAGAGGGGGGAAACAGAGGGGGGAAACAGAGGGGAAACAGAGAGGCAGGAAACCAGAGAGGGGAGGAAAACAGAGTGGAAAACAGAGGGAGGAAACAGAGAGGAAACAGATAGGAAACAGAAGGAAACAGAGGGAGGAAACAGAGTGGAAACAGAGAGGAAACAGAGAGGAAACAGAGAGGTAACAGAGAGAGGAAACAGAGGGAGGAAACAGACTGGAAACAGAGAGGAAAGAGAGAGGAAACAGAGGGAGGAAACAGAGGGCGGAAACAGAGAGGAAACAGAGAGGAAACAGAGGGAGGAAACAGAGGGGGGAAACAGAGAGAGGAAACAGAGAAGAAACAGAGAGGAAACAGAGGGAGGAAACAGATAGGAAACAGAGGGAGGAAACAGAGGGAGGAAAAAACAGAGAGGAAACAGAGAGAGGAAACAGAGGGAGGAAACAGAGGGAGGAACAGAATGGAAACAGAAAGGAAAAAGAGAAGAAACAGAGGGAGGAAAAAGAGAGAGGAAACAGAGTGGAAACAGAGAGGAAAAAGAGAGAGGAAACAGAGAGGAAAACAGAGAGGAAACAGAAACAGAGTGGAAACAGAGGGAAGAAACAGAGGAAGGAAACAGAGAGGAAACAGAGAAGAAACTGAGAGGAAACAGAGGGAGGAAACAGAGAGGAAACAGAGAAGAAACAGAGAGGAAACAGTGGGAGGAAACAGATTGGAAACAGAGAGGAAACAGAGGAGGAAACAGAGGGAAGAAACACAGAGAGGAAACAGAGAGGAAACAGAAAGGAAACAGAGAGGAAACAAAGAGGAAACTGAGAGCAGAGTAGAAACAGAGAGGAAACAGAGGGAGGAAACAGAGGGAAGAAACAGAGAGGAAACAGAGGGAGGAAACAGAAGGAGGAAAAACAGAGAGGAAAACAGAGAAGAAACTGAGAGGAAACAGAGGGGGGAAACAGAGAGGAAACAGAAAAGAAACAGAGAGGAAAACAGTGGGAGGAAACAGATTGGAAACAGAGAGGAAACAGAGAGGAAACAGAGGGAGGAAACAGAGGGAGGAAACAGAGAGGTAACAGAGAGGAAACAGAAAAGAAACTGAGAGGAAACTGAGAGGAAACTGAGAGCAGAGTAGAAAGAGAGAGGAAACAGATGGAGGAAACAGAAGGAAGAAACAGAGTGGAAACAGAGGGAGGAAACAGAGGGAGGAAACAGAGAGAGGAAACAGAGAGGAAACAGAGAGGAAACAGAGGGAGGAAACAGAGAGGAATCAGAGAGGAAACAGAGAGGAAACAGAGGGTGGAACAGAGGGAGGAAACAGAGGGGAAACAGAGAGGAAACAGAGAAGAAACAGAGGGAGGAAACAGATAGGAAACAGAGGGGAACAGAGAGAGGAAACAGAGTGGAAACAGAGGGAGGAAATAGAGGTAGGAAAAAGAGGTGAGGAAACAGAGAAGAAACTGAGAGGAAAACAGAGGGGGGAAAACAGAGAGGAAACAGAAGAAAGAAACAGAGAGGAAACAGTGGTGAGAGGAAAAATATTGGAAACAGAGAGGAAAAACAGAGAGGAAACAGAGGGTGGAAACAGAGGGAGGAAACAGAGAGGAAACTGAGAAGCAGAGTAGAAACAGAGAGGAAAACAGAGGTAGGAAACATAGGGAAGAAACAGAGGGAGGAAACAGAGGGAGGAAACAGAGGGAGGAAACAGAGAGAGGAAACAGAGAGGAAAAGAGAGGGAGGAAAAACAGAGAGGAAAACAGAGAGGAAACAGAGAGGAAAAACAGAGAGGAAACAGAGGGAGGAAACAGATAGGAAACAGAGGGGAAACAGAGAGAGGAAACAGAGAGGAAAACAGAGTGGAAACAGAGGGAGGAAATAGAGGGAGGAAAAAGAGGTGAGGAAACAGAGGGAGGAAACAGAGGGAGGAAACAGAGAGAGGAAACAGAGGGAGGAAACAGAGGGAGGAAACAGAGGGAGGAAACAGAGGGAGGAAACAGAGGGAGGGAAACAGAGAGGAAACAGAGAGGAAACAGAGAGGAAACAGAGAGGAAACAGAGAGGAAACAGAGGGAGGAAACAGATAGGAAACAGAGGGGAAACAGAGAGAGGAAACAGAGTGGAAAACAGAGTGGAAACAGAGTGGAAACAGAGGGAAACAGAGGGAGGAAATAGAGGGAGGAAAAAGAGAGGTGAGGAAACAGAGATGAAATAGAGGGGAAACAGAGAGGAAACAGAGGGAGGAAACAGAGGGAGGAAACAGACAGGAAACAGAGAGGAAACAGAGGGTGAAAACAGAGAGGAAACAGTGAAGAAACAGAGCGGAAACAGCGGGAGGAAACATATAGGAAACAGAGGAGAAAACAGAGAGGAAAAACAGAGAGGAAACAGAGGGAGGAAAAACAGAGGGGGAAACAGAGAGGAAACAGAAAGGAAACAGAGAGGAAACAGAGAGGAAACAGAGTAGAAACAGAGAGGAAACAGAGGGAGGAAACAGAGAGGAAACAGAGGGAGGAAACAGAGGGAGGAAACAGAGTAGAAACAGGGTGGAAACAGAGAGGAAACAGAGGGAGGAAACAGAGAGAGGAAACAGAGAGGAAACAGAGAGGAAACAGAGGGGGAAACAGAGAGGAAACAGAGAGGTAACAGAGGGAGGAAACAGAGGGAGGAAATAGAATGACTGATGTTGAATTAGCTCCATCTCTGAGGTCAGTGATTGAACAGAATGACTGATGTTGAATTAGCCCCATCTCAGAGGTCAGTGATTGATCAGAATGACTGATGTTGAATTAGCTCCATCTCTGAGGTCAGTGATTGAACAGAATGACTGATGTTGAATTAGCCCCATCTCAGAGGTCAGTGATTGATCAGAATGACTGATGTTGAATTAGCCCCATCTCAGAGGTCAGTGATTGATCAGAATGACTGATGTTGAATTAGCTCCA
Organism: Coregonus suidteri; assembly: GCA_036851935.1. Lineage (NCBI taxonomy): Eukaryota > Metazoa > Chordata > Actinopteri > Salmoniformes > Salmonidae > Coregonus > Coregonus suidteri. Next base: position 7,016 of record JAGTTL010001207.1, on the reverse strand, counting down.
TCTCAGAGGTTAGTGATTGATCAGAAGGTTGGTGATAATACATACTGGTCAGCCATGCATCCTCCATTAAATCACTGTTTGGGAAATAAATAATTGTGTAGAAACCTTTTCTACATACAACTATTACATTTAAATGTAAATCTTAGTCATTAAGCAGATGCTGTTATCCAGAGTGACTTACAGTTAGTGTGTTTATCTTAAACTAGCTATGTGAAAAAGAACCAATGAACAGATCCACCATTTTAAGTTCTTCAAACTATCATTTCAGGTGGTGGTTTTGTGTGGGCTTGTGTGAAGACTGCAGAGGATAAATAATGCACTATTTTAATTCAGAGTTACAGTTTTTCTCGATTATTTACACACATTTTCTGAAAGCATGCCTCATATTCTCAGAACTCACACAAACCATCGTATGAATATGCATTTATAAGAACCAGTTGAACACTGATGTGCTCAATGTAAAACACTATGATGAATGGAAAACACTTCTTCTCCATTCATCATAATGACTTAGGCCTTTTTTTGGTTCAGTGTTGCCATTACTACAGACAGTACATACATAAGTGTGTTGTAAAATATTTGAGAATATTGTTTTTATACTCAGAACACACAAATACACGGTTAAAAAATATGTTTCATTTTTCCCACAATAACAATGTACACAGTGTACATCCCATTCCCAACCAACACAAAGTTGCACATACAGTGGTCTACATACAAAACAGAATAATTGAATGTATACAGTTACAGTAAAAAAAAATAAAAAAAAAAATAAATAAAAAGAAACTATGCTGCATCCTCTCTTCTGTTGCGGTCTGGCCACAGCACCTCATCCACATCACAAGTAATGTTTTCCCTGGCCAAGCAGCGGGGGGAAAATATCGCCTAGCATGGCGATTCCAGCCATGAAAAGCTGCTACTATATCTCCCACATGCGTCTTCCCATAGCTTGGAGAAGAGGTTATACACATTTGCAGATTTCGGTCATACACTTTCCATCTCCAGGCAGAAAAAAAATTCCTCAATAGGATTGAGGAATGGAGAATATGGAGGGAGATAAACAACTAAAAAAGCGTGGGTGGGCAGTGAACCAGTTACGAACCAGAGCAGCGCTGTGGAAACTTACGTTGTCCCAAATGACAAACGTACCTGAGCTGCTCTGGGCCATCTACCTGATCTGGTGGAATGAGTGTGTTGTGTAGGGTGTCCAGGAATGTGATCAGATGGGCGGTGTTGTAGGGGCCAAGGGTAGCATGGTGATGGATGACGCCGTGGTGGGTAATCGCTGCACACATTGTGATGTTCCCTCCGCGCTGGCCAGGGACTTGAAACAATGGCACGCTGGCTGATGATATTCCTTCCCCCTCTTTCGTCTTTTTGTGAGGTTTAATCCATCCTCATCAATGAAGATGAACTGGTGCTCCACTGCAGCCACCTCTAGCTCAAGGACTCTCTGAAACACACATGAACAATATCAGAAATAGACATGGAGTGGTCACTATTGTGAAGCACAATCATTATGATTACAAATACTGAAAATATGTATATTTATACAGTGTTGAGAGTATGCATCAATTGTGGGATTGTAGTGGCAGCAGTGCTGGCAACACTGGCTGCAGTAACCCATGGGGAGGGGGGTCACACTCGAACAATCAGAGAGGGGGTTTATCATTGTGGCCCAGGTGGCACAAAATAATCAAAGGTCTGACCGCATGGAGATGCTTGGGAAAATGGTCCAACAGGGGAGATCAGAGTGTTTGTGTCTCAGGGTGAAGAGGGTGGATCTGATCTCCATCACCTAGGACTTGACATAGATTAAGTAGATTCATCAAATCTGACATTGTTATCAATTTCTGCTCAATCTGCATGCTTTCTCAATCAGCTTTAACTGTATGTGCACTCGTAGATCAAGTTATTTCTCGAGTTGGGCTCTGGATATAACACAGACGTTAGAGTATCGGATTTTATGGTGGATTGTGGAGGAGGGGGGTGAGTGTGTGGAGTATGTGAGTATGTGCGGTGTGTGTGTCTTGGATCTGTTGTGGGGGGGTGGGTTGTGGGGGGGGGGTGTGGGGACTGTTGGGGGGGGGGGTATGGGATGGACCGCAGGAATTATTTGCTAGGATAATAATTGCTTGTCAATATGAATTAAATGTAATAAATTGGCAATCCGGGTTATATGTTAGAATCCTATGCGTGAACTGCCGACATTATTACGCATATTAATTGATAATGATGGAAAATAGGATATGCATAATAAAAAAATAAAAAAAACAGTTATAATATATATATATATAATATATATATATATATAGAGGTGAAAGCCATTGGAAATGATTTTGGCGGTTAACCTGCTTCTGTTTTGTGGGTGGCACTGTGTTGCTGTTTTCGATGGATGGGTCCTGGCCTCTCTCGGGGCCTTAGGGATACGGAGGGACGTGGGGTTGGGATGCTGATCACTGGGATGACGGTCTCAACTTGGGGATGGGGAGGGGCTTTTAGCGGGGGAATTAGTGGAGAACAATTGAAGGGGTTACCTCCGTAGCAATGCAAATATCACGGTACAGCTATATGGACACTCAATCATTACGCTATTTTTATTGGTAAATTTACAAACATATATAATGATAAATAGACTTGAAACTTGTATCTCATTATGGTGTATGGTGAAATAAGTATAGCCAGTTATAATTGTAATGGCTTAGCGGATATAATACAAAAGAAGAACAATATTTACATGGCTCAAAAGAGAAGGAATATAATATCTATTGTATACAGGAAACTCATTCAACAATTCGAGATGAAGCTAGTAGCGTGGAAAAAGAAATGGGGGGGGGGGAAAATATACTTCTCCCATGGGCAAAGAAAATTCAAAAGGGCGTGATGATATAAATTAATAGTAATTTCGATCCGAATGTGCAAATTGTCCAAATAGATACGCAAGGTAGATGGATTATTTTAAATATGGTATTGGACCATAAACAGATATGGCTCATTAACCTTTACGGACCAAATAATGATGATCCACAATTCTTTGACAATATATATAATAAATTATCAAGCTGCAAGCAACTCAAGACAATATTATTATGGTGGGGGATTATAATACTGTTTTAAATAGCTCAATGGACCGAAAAGGAAATCACACCACAAACAATCACCCCTCATGCTCTTAAGGAAAATGGTGAATGTCATGGATACATTAGAACTAGTAGATATATGGAGGCTTAAAATATGCTGATCTAGTGAGATATACATGGCGGAGACTGAATCAAGCTAGTTCGTCTTGACTTCTTTCTTATCTCATTCTCGTTGGCACCAAAAGTAAAAAAAAGTGTTGATAGGGGACAGAATGCGGTTGGACCATCATATAATAGGCATATACATTACTCTGACTGAATTTCCACCTGTGGGCGAGAGGATATTGGAAATTTAATCAAAGCATATTGGTTGTCACACCCTGGCTCTGGGGACTCTATATGTTGAGCCAGGGTGTGTTCATTCTGTGGTGTTCATTCTAGTTTGTTGTATTCTATGTTTGCCTGAAGTGACTCCCAATCAGAGGCAACGAGTGTCAGCTGTTGGCTGGTTGTCTCTGATTGGGAGCCATATTTAAACTGTCTGTTTTCCCTTTGTGTTTGTGGGTTTTGGTCCTATTTTTGTGTTCGGTCATTGTCACCGTGGACTTCACGAGTCGTGTTTTGTTTTGTTTAGAAACTTTAAACTAATTAAAGTCATGTTTGTTTCTCACGCTGCGCCTTGGTCTACTCATTACTACGACGATCGGAACAGAAAAACCCACCAAGACTGCTGGACCAAGCAGCGTGTCCAGGAGCCATCACCAGGGAGATCGCTAGCAGATCTCCGTGGCAACCTCGACTGGGTCAAGCCTAGTGAGGAGCAGAGAGGGTGGACTTGGGAACAGGGAAGGAAGAGTCTCGACTGGGTCAAGCCAAGGGAGGAGCAGAATGGCTGGAGTTGGAAGCAGGAGAGCGAGAGTTGGGCGAGAAAATATAGAGGCCTGGCCCACGGGGAAGAGAGAGACCCCCAGAACATTTTTAGGGGGGGGCTAACGCCGTGGGACGACGGGCCAGCAGGAGACCGCGGCAGAAGCGGCCCAGCGGATTGGCAGAGGAGGCCGCCAGGTTTACGGGGGCCCACTGGTCCGAAGAGGGGGTGGAAGATGTAGAGGCACGGCGAGAGGGTACTGGCGCGTGTGTTGCCAGTCCGGTCTGGCCTGTTCCTGATCCCCACGTAGGGCCAGTGGTGTGGTTCCCAGTACGGTAACGGCTGTTCCTGCCACTCGCACCAAGTCTACGGTGCGCATCGCCAGCTCGGCCCGGCCCGTTCCTGCTCTCCGCACCAAGTCTGTGGTTGCGCGTCGCCAGCCCAGTCCGGCCCATTCCTGCTCCCCGCACCAAGTCTGTGGTGCGTTTCGTCGTCAGCCCTGTCCGGCCCGGTCCTGCTCTCCCGCACCAAGTCTGTGGTGCGCGTCGACCAGCCCAGTCCGGCCCAATTCCCTGCTCCCGCACCAAGTCAGTGGTGCGTTTCGTCAGCCCTGTCGGCCCGTTCCTGCTCCCCGCACCAAGTCAGTGGTGCGCGTCGTCAGCCCTGCACGGCCCGTTCCTGCTCCCCGCACCAAGTCAGTGGTGCGCTTCGTCAGTCCCGGTTCGGCCCGCTCATGTCCCCCGCACCAAGTCAGTGGTGCGTTTCGTCAGCCCGGCTCGGCCCGCTCCTGCTCCCCACACCCCAGCCAGTGGTGTGGCATCGTCAGTCCGGCACGGCCCGTGCCTGTTCCACCGGTGGCGGGTCCGGCACCGGTCAGGTGCTGCGTCACGCCGGAGCTAGAGCAATCCGCTCCACCAGTGTTCAGTTCAGCTCTGAGTCAGCAGGACCGGACCAGGGGTACTTTGGGGGGTTAGAGAAGGAGTGGGGTCAAGGCCGGAGCCAGAACCGCCACCGAGGAGGTATGCCCGCCCAGCCCTCCCCTGTTTTGTTTTTAGTTGAGGCGCGGTCGCAGTCCGCGCCTTTAGGGGGGGGTACTGTCACACCCTGGCTCTGGGGACCTCTATATGTTGAGCCAGGTGTGTTCATTCTGTGGCGGTGTTCATTTAGTTTGTTGTATTCTATGTTTGCCTGAGTGTACTCCCAATCAGAGGCAACGAGTGTCAGCGGTTGGCTGGTTGTCTTGATTTGGGGAGCCATATTTAAACTGTCTGTTTTCCCTTTGTTGTTTGTGGTTTGTTTTGTCCGTGTTTCGGTCATTGTCACCGTGGACTTCACGAGCGCTCGTGTTTTGTTTTGTTTAGAAGAAACTTTAACTAATTAAAGTAAATGTTTGTTTCTCACGCTTGCGCCTTGGTCTACTCATACTATGGACGATCGTGACCAATTCGGATGCTAATTTCATTTATAATTAGAACAAAGGAATTATAAAACTGACTTTTTCGCAACAATAACATAGGTACAGCGAATCCCTTATTGTATGGGACACCTTTTAAATGTGCCTTTTTAGAGGACATGCAATCTTCAGTACTCATCTATTCCGAAAACAAAAAGCAATTTCAGGTCAAAAGAGTTTTATATACTAAGAAAGGAAATAGAAAGTCTAAACAGAACAGATAGATGGCAATAAAAATCAGAATAAATTAGAGGAAAAAACAAAAAGAAATGGAAAAAACTTAGTCACGAAAGAATCAAGTGTAAATTATATATAAAAATTAAAGCAAACTGGATGGAAGATGGGGAAAAATGCACAAAATCTTTTTTAATCTATCAACATAGGAATGCTATACCAAAAGAGAAATTAATGGAAACTGGTTGTACAATTGACGGAGAGCACCCATAATTCACCTAATGATATTTTGAAGAAGGAAGAAACAAAGTACTTTAAGCATATGTTTCTTTTCAGTCGCTCTCCATCTCCTCTAAACTGAAGCTTAATTGTAGAGATTTTTTAAATCTACTGATAATGTCAAATTAACAGCCACACAGAAAGACTCATGTGAATGTGAAATTAAAGGGGAACTTCGGGATGCAATTTAAAGACTTAAGTGGGAAAACTCCAGGGTTTGGGGGATACCAACGAGGGAACCAAACTTTTTGATTACTAAGAGGACCTTATTAGCATGTTTTTAACCCCCTCCCCATGTAAATGGGATTATTGACACCAAAAAGAAGGTCTGATCTCATTTTTACGAAACAGGATACAAGTGGGGGAAAAAAAAAGATCCCCGCCATTTACAAAATTGGAGGCCCCCTTTAAAAATTTAGTTTTGATGCAAAAATCCTAGCAAAATGATAGCGCAAGAATTAAAAGGTATTGTCGGAATTATTTTTTTCTAAAAGAAGGTTTTTAATGGAAGAAAATTTGGGGAAATTTTAAGGCAAGTATTTGGGAAAAAATGAACACTATGGAAAATAGGGAAACCCGGCTGTATTCATAGAGACTTCGAAAAGGCATTTTATAAAATTTGACTGGGATTTATATATAAATGCCGGACATTTCAATTTTGGAGAATTTATAAAAGGGTCAAAATCGTATAGTAACCCCAGGGGTAAAATAGTAAATAATGGCTATTTCTCAGAAAGTTTAAAACTGCAAGGGAGTGAAACAAGGGGGTCCACACGGCATATCATTATTGTGGCCATCAGATGTTTGCTATTTAAAAAAAGACAAAAATACAGAGGATTAGAAATACAGGGCTTAAAAAACAAAGGTTCATTTTACGCAATGATTCAGTTTTTTTTTAATCCCCAACTAGAATTTCCCCAAGCCTCATAGAGGATTGATACATTTTCTAAAATCTCTGGATAAAACCAAAATTTTGAAAATTATAATTACGTATTGGGGTCACAAAAAATAAATTTAAATAAAATGGTCGGGGATGGGATTACTGGAAACATATCCCCAAGGGAAATAAAGATCTCATTTAAAAAATTTTTTAGAAAGTTAGCAAAAAATAGAAAGATTTAAACCCATGGAAAGGGAAAATACCCGTCAATTTGGGAAAATC
>JAGTTL010001206.1:0-15146 GCA_036851935.1 Coregonus suidteri | reverse complement strand
TTTCCTCCAGCATCTTAACAAGGTCCTTTGCTGTTGTTCTGGGATTGATTTGCACTTTTCGCACCAAAGTACGTTCATCTCTAGGAGACAGAACGCGTCTCCTTCCTGAGCGGTATGACTGCTGCATGGTCCCATGGTGTACTTGCGTACTATTGTTTGTACAGATGAACGTGTGTTAAGATAATTTATTAACTAACTATTTCAGTGTCTCTGTGCGTCTCCCAAAAGGTTGTAAGGCTTTTAGATCAAGAAACGGACAGAGCTCCCAGTTGCAATAGTCAGAGATTTTTATTCATTGAGAATTCTGTTATCACAATTTCAGAGTCCATCTTTTATACACACACGTCATACAAAAATCCCACCCCGCTGTAGTCGGGCTGTATATTTCCACTGTACCTGGGTTTAGCTCATGTTTTCCTCTGCTCTCCTAACCATCAGGTCACATTTACATGTTCTTATCATAGGCTGCATTCCTTAGTTATCGCCGTCCTCATAATATCCTGCACCATATTGAATAGTCTTTAACAAGTCTAACGGTTTCTCTCCTCCCTAAATTGGGAGGCCTCTTTATCTTGGTTTCTCAGTTGTCTGTAGACAGTTCTCCTTGTCCTTTGTTGTCTGGCCTAACTCTTACTCACATTGCTAAATAGTAAGACAATGTCATAATCTTTACTGGTCCTACACTCACACATTCTAACACATTTCACACAGTTTCAGGGTGTAATAATTAGTCATTAATCATTATTCTATCAACGTGGTACCTTCAGGCGTTTGGAAATTGCTCCCAAGGATGAACCAGACTTGTGGAGGTCAACAATTCTTTTTCTGACGTCTTGGCTGATTTCTTTTGATTTTCCCATGATGTCAAGCAAAGAGGCACTGAGTTTGAAGGTAGGCCTTGAAATACATCCACAGGTACATCTCCAATTGACTCAAATTATGTCAATTAGCCTATCAGAAGCTTCTAAAGCCATGACATCATTTTCTGGAATTTTCCAAGCTGTTTAAAGGCACAGTCAACTTAGTGTATGTAAACTTCTGACCCACTGGAATTGTGATACAGTGAATTATAAGTGAAATAATCTGCCTGTAAACAATTGTTGGAAAAATTACTTGTGTCATGCACAAAGTAGATGTCCTAACCGACTTGCCAAAACTATAGTTTGTTAACAAGAAATGTGTGGAGTGGTTGAAAAACGAGTTTCGATTGACTCCAACCTAAGTGTATGTCAATTTACGACTTCGACTGTACAGTGGGGAGAACAAGTATTTGATACACTGCCGATTTTGCAGGTTTTCCTACTTACAAAGCATGTAGAGGTCTGTAATTTTTATCATAAGTACACTTCAACTGTGAGAGACGGAATCAAAAAAAAATCCTGAAAATCACATTGTATGATTTTTAAGTAATTAATTTGCATTTTATTGCATGACATAAGTATTTGATCCCCTACCAACCAGTAAGAATTCCGGAGATCATACGTTTCCTGTAGGTCTTGACCAGGTTTGCACACACTGCAGCAGGGATTTTGGCCCACTCCTCCATACAGACCTTCTCCAGATCCTTCAGGTTTCGGGGCTGTCGCTGGGAAATATGGACTTTCAGCTCCCTCCAAAGATTTTCTATTGGGTTCAGGTCTGGAGACTGGCTAGGCCACTCCAGGACCTTGAGATGCTTCTTACGGAGCCACTCCTTAGTTGCCCTGGCTGTGTGTTTCGGGTCGTTGTCATGCTGGAAGACCCAGCCACGACCCATCTTCAATGCTCTTACTGAGGGAAGGAGGTTGTTGGCCAAGATCTCGCAATACATGGCCCCATCCATCCTCCCCTCAAGACGGTGCAGTCGTCCTGTCCCCTTTGCAGAAAAGCATCCCCAAAGAATGATGTTTCCACCTCCATGCTTCACGGTTGGGATGGTGTTCTTGGGGTTGTACTCATCCTTCTTCAGATGGGCCTGGACATGCGCTGGCTTGAGCAGGGGGACCTTGTGTGCGCTGCAGGATTTTAATCCATGACGGCGTAGTGTGTTACTAATGGTTTTCTTTGAGACTGTGGTCCCAGCTCTCTTCAGGTCATTGACCAGGTCCTGCCGTGTAGTTCTGGGCTGATCCCTCACCTTCCTCATGATCATTGATGCCCCACGAGGTGAGATCTTGCATGGAGCCCCAGACCGAGAGTGATTGACCGTCATCTTGAACTTTTCTAATAATTGCGCCAACAGTTGTTGCCTTCTCACCAAGCTGCTTGCCTATTGTCCTGTAGCCCATCCCAGCCTTGTGCAGGTCTACAATTCTATCTCTGATGTCCTTACACAGCTCTCTGGTCTCGGCCATTGTGGAGAGGTTGGAGTCTGTTTGATTGAGTGTGTGGACAGATGTCTTTTATACAGGTAACGAGTTCAAACAGGTGCAGTTAATACAGGTAATGAGTGGAGAACAGGAGGGCTTCTTAAAGAAAAACTAACAGCTCTGTGAGAGCCGGAATTCTTACTGGTTGGTAGGGGATCAAATACTTATGTCATGCAATAAAATGCAAATTAATTACTTAAAAATCATACAATGTGATTTTCTGGATTTTTGTTTTAGATTCCGTCTCTCACAGTTGAAGTGTACTTATGATAAAAATTACAGACCTCTACATGCTTTGTAAGTAGGAAAACCTGCAAAATCGGCAGTGTATCAAATACTTGTTCTCCCCACTGTATGTGTATGTGTGTGTACATCATAATAATATGCCATTTAGCAGACGCTTTTATCCAAAGCGACTTACAGTCATTCGTGCATACATTTTTGTGTATGGGTGGTCCCGGGGATCGAACCCACTACCTTGGCATTATAAGCGCCGTGCACTACCAGCTGAGCTACAGAGGACCACATGACATATAGACAGAGACATATAGTCAGGTTAATGGTTCTGACCGGCAGCAGTATTTGTTTTCAAGAGAGTCGATTCCGACACCAGGTAATTCCACATAATGAATGAGATAAACACGTCTGGCTTGCGTTCCATTCTGGACTCCAGCCGCGTCTGCTGTCCGACTTCATTTAGTCTGTCTATTAGTTAACACGAGTTACAAAGAAGCCTTGTCTTGTTATGCCTCTGCTTACAGTGGCTGCTCAATACTGTAACCTAATCACATCATATGTCTGTCTCTTTTCGTTCATGTTTGTTTTTGGACCAATGCATGCAAAGTTGCAGACTAAACAAAAAGACAAAGGAGGATTGCATAAAATGTGAATTATTACTGTTTTAACTGATTTTAATATACGGACACTCAAAGTTTCTTTATTATTTAGTGTGTGAAAAATGTACTGTTGTTTCTCTGTACCAATCAAATACATTTTCCATTTTTGGCACAGATCCTCTCTCTGTATTGCCTCAAAACATCAACATGTCAATCTTCAAAGCATCCCCTGTTTATCCAACATCATTTGGATGAAGCTTGAGTAGCTTGATGGCAACAGGCAGATGGAGTGTGTGTTACCCCGTTTGAAGAAATCGTCTTGTCCTGAAAGCTGTGTAAAACACTGTGTTGCTGGAAACACTGCTGTGTGAGGTCTGTGTACGTGAGGTCTGCGAAAGCTGACTGATGTCCTTTTCACTGCCACTTTCCTTTCCATCTCCCTCTGTGATGTGATGGGTGTGTGATATCTCTGATTAGAGCTGTTCTGTCTGCTGAGACAAAACAGGACATGTCATTGTGTTTTCAGTTGGGGCGTGTGCTGCTTCAACGTTTACGATTGCAGCACTCTGTGTTCCTTTTGGTATATCCTAATTAAAATTCAAAGTGCATTTTGTCTGGACATTTTTGATTACTTTCTAATAAGTACATTTACATTATTTTAGAATCTCTGTGAGGGTACGAATATAATTATTTATTTATGTGGGAAGCCCTGTGATCCAGTTGGTGTTTTTAAATGGGCTTTGTTTCTGTGAAACAGATTGATCTTGATCTCATGTCTTCAACCGTGATGCTCTGTGCAGGAAACACTGAATCCACTGCAATGCCTAAAGATACCAATCCCGTTGATTGTTCTGAATGTCTTCAGATGTGCTATGTTTAGTCATGTGGATGCCTTCATGCCAGGGAACAATATGGTGATCAGCGGTCCGTGTTGTCTCTCTCTACAGGCAGCAGGTTCCGGTGCCTATCGCCATGGTGATCTTATATTGCATTGTGTATTCAGGCCACCCTCATGTTGCCAGTTGTTTAGCTACACTTTCAAAGCTAGGCCAGTTTTTTCCCTCTCAGTAAATGTATATAACCCATGCCTTTTTCTCAAGACCATGTTTGAAATAGTTCTCGTACTACTTTGTGAGAGAGGGAACACAACAAGCATGTTGATGATACATTACCATCCATGAACATCAATCTTGGACATTCACAGCAAACTGACCAAGCGTTAAATCATCAAGTCCATTCTAAATACTTCATCCACCTGACTATAGTCTTGGTATTCACCACAAAGTAAAACAAGTTCCAGTATGTACTATGAGGTCATCGGCCATATCTTGTCTCAGGTGCAGTGGTCTGTTTGACTGTGTGTGCTAGGGCACTGGGCCAGTATGGGAGAGGAAATTATTCAGTCTACCAGCTAGCTACATAAGTCCTTTTGCTATGCTTCCTCTGTTCTCTCTATTACTTATTAAACCACTAGTTCTCTTGATTGCCAAGAAGTGCGTTACTCATTCTTGTACCATCTGTGTAAAGGTGTGGTGGAATTGTCAGTGGACTACTCACCAGGATGGTCTGCCAAGCTACCAAGAGGTCTAAACCCTGTCTCAGTACTTTGGATTTAGGGGTTTTGTGAGAGGATCATTCAAAATTGAGATTCCAGTGTAAAATCACTTATTGGGAAGTTGGCAGAAGTTTGTGCCAGCACCCTCACCCTGTGACATTTGTATATAGACTTTGCTTAAAGTCACACAACATTGAGAGTTCATTGAAGTGAGTCTTGAGCTACAAAGTGAAGTACATTCAAACCCAGCAGAGCTTATGCCTTAAGAAACACCACCCCTAAAAAAAGCTCACGTCTTATTACTGTGCATGCCTTTTCACAATAGCAAGTGTTCATGTAGATATCTTAGTCATTTATTTACTCTACTTTGCCAACCCTCCCCCCTGAGAGTTGCCAGTGGTGATCTTTGTACAGTATGGGATGGTTAGGACTAGGGTGTGTGTGTGCACAGTAGGTCTATAGTACATGTGTTTACACAAAGCCTGACTATGAACTGTGCCATATCTTCCTCTTTATCCCTGATTTCCCACCTCATCGCTGAAGGATTTGGCTTGAGATTCAGAGATAAAGTGATTAAGTGATTGTGACGTGTCTTAGCATTAGTTCCCATGCAGCCGAGCCAAAGCAGCTCAATCAGAGACCTTTATGCTTCTCTCAGTTCAGTCGCCCACAACGTTGCCTGCAGTAGCACAAGTGAATGCACTCTCGCTGTTTCTATTACATGAATGATTGTGTTTGCTTAAGGGGTTTGGTAATGTGTCTTTTGTTAACTGCTTATGACAATGACATTGTTAAAAAGGTTAGGCTATACGAATTAAAGGATTTGAGTGCCTTTGGCTTTCAGTCTTTTCAAACAAGGCTTATGTTGTTGTTTTTACCCAACCCAACCCACAAATGCTCAATCATTCCCATGATAACAGCCACTGACTTGAATATGTTTAAATCCGGTGTATTCAAATAGTAGTATGTTGATAAGAGCTCTACTTAAAAGATTGTAAATTAAGCTATCAGAATCAAACCTGATAATTCAAAGCCAGCCCACTATGCTGTGTATCACAGGGCAGTAGCTAAGAACAAAGGTGCAAGACATTAGAAAATACTTTGAAGTGAAGAAAAACATCCCCAACACGGATGATATCCTAATAATCCAAGCAAGCAAAGCAGCCTGACCAAGTGTGTAATATCATATTGCAGGGAAGAAGGCAGGCTGCCAATGTAATTGCATATGAGGTATGTTCAGTGGGCAATTGGGCATAACCCTTACGGAAAAAACAGATGATTTCACAATGTGGTTTTGGAACACTTCACATGTGATGATATTTCACATAACTTTTCACATGTGGATTCAAACTTTCACATGATGCCCTGCAAACAAAAAGTTGTTATGATGTCCCTGGAACATCACAAAATAGGCGCAGTGTTTTCCACTTACATATTTAAAGTACATTATTACATTGTGTATGTTTATTTATACAGTAATTATTATTCAACCTGTCCTCACCTGGGATTTGAACTCTCAACCTCTTTCGTCACAGCATTCCAATCTTCCTGCTACGCCACCATGTCTGTGTCCATGACTGATTTCACCTGTATTCCTACACTTTGGACTTCAAAATCTTAGCTTTGTATAGTACACTCAAGAAAAACTGTTTATATTTATCTTAGTGATTCAAGAGTGACATTAAAACATGATAATATGCCCCACCAACATTAGACAACTATACAGAAAACCTTCAAATTGTTGAGATAAGTAAATTAATGGCATGATTTAGCTCATTCATAATTAATGTTTGCTTCATTCATGTGACGACCAATACCTCACAAGGCTTCTTCTCTCAAAGCTGAGACCTTGAAAGTGAGATGTCCCTTTCTCTAAACAAGGTTCTGGGCGTACTTGTCACGCTCGTTCATAGACGGGACGGACCAAGGCGCAGCGTGATATGCATACATGTTTATTTAAACTTAATAAACACTCGACAAAACAATAAACGAAACGTGAAGTCCAAGGTAGACACAAACAACATACCTTTCACGGAACAAGATCCCACAACCCACTAGTGCCAATAGGCTGCCTAAGTATTGTCCCCAATCAGAGACAACGAGCGACAGCTGCCTCTGATTGGGAACCACACCGGCCAACATAGATATACACCTACTAGATCCTACAACATAGAACAAACACAACAAGGAATATACACACCCTGACTCAACATATAAGCGTCCCCTGAGTCAGGGCCGTGCCGGACTGGACAAACGCACCACTGGTCTGGTGCGAGGAGCAGGCACGGGCCGGACCGGACTGGCGACGCGCACCACTGGTTTGGTGCGAGGAACAGGAACAGGCCGGGCCGGGCTGGCGACGCGCACCACTGGCTTGGTGCGAGGAGCAGGAACAGGCCGGGCCGGGCTGGCGACGCGCACCACTGGCTTGGTGCGAGGAGCAGGAACAGGCCGGGCCGGACTGGCGACGCGCACCACTGGCTTGGTGCGAGGAGCAGGAACAGGCCGGATCGGGCTGGCGACGCGCACCACTGGCTTGGTGCGAGGAGCAGGAACGGGTCGGGCCGTACTGGGAACACGCACCACTGGCTTAGTGCGGGGAGCAGGAACGGGCCGGACCGGACTGGCGACACGCACCACTTGCTTGGAGTGAGGAGCGGGACTGGGTTCCTTTATTAACCCCCGCTCCTTCTGCTGCCTATCCAGCTCCTCTCGCCGTGCCTCTACACTTTCCTTCTCCCTTCTAGCCTCCTGTAGCGCCTCCCTCTGACCGAATAACTCCTGCTCCCTCTGAACCAACCCCGTAACATGGTGGCCTCCTAACCTGCAGATTCGCCCTTCCACGGCCTCCTGCTGCCTCGTCATCCACCCCGTGTGCCCCCCCAATTTTTTTTTTATTGGGGTTGCCTCTCGGGTCTCCGTCGTCGGCACGGTTGGCGCCGTTTCTCCTCTCCTACCTGGGCATCAACCTTCATCGCCTCACGATAACGGACGGCCTCCTCCTCAGTAATTCTCCCCCAACCGAGGAGGACATCTACTAAAGTTACCTCCCGTTGAATCCCCGGCATTTGCTCCTTCTGGGCACGCTGCTTGGTCCTTGTTTGGTGGGATCTTCTGTCACGCTCGTTCATAGACGGGACGGACCAAGGCGCAGAATGATATGCATACACGTTTATTTAAACTTAATAAACACTCGACAAAACAATAAACGAAACAAAACGTGAAGTCCAAGGTAGACACAAACAACATACCTTTCACGGAACAAGATCCCACAACCCACTAGTGCCAATAGGCTGCCTAAGTATGGTCCCCAATCAGAGACAACGAGCGACAGCTGCCTCTGATTGGGAACCACACCGGCCAACATAGATCTAGACATACTAGATCCTACAACATAGAACAAACACAACAAGGAATATACACACCCTGACTCAACATATAAGCGTCCCCTGAGTCAGGGCGTGACAGTACTGCCAAATTGCAGATACTGATAGTGAGGATTCGTTCAATCAGTCACTTGCATGAACACAGAAATTGTTTTATAGAAAGCACAAACAGAACACAGAAATCGGTTATTAGAAAAGCACAAACATAAAAAAATCCATAACAGTACACTCAGTGTAGAGTTTACATGTTAACATGTGAGAATAAGATGTTTTCACATGTGAAAAACTTTCACAAGTGAAATTCGAATTTGCACTTTCACGTGAAAAATGTTAATATGTGAAAATCTAACTCTCACATGTGGAATTGCATTTTGACATGTGAAAAACTCTGAAATTGTAAGGTTCTGTATTTATTTTCTTAGTCAACATTGTGTTCTTGAACGTAGCCCTGTTTCTTTGTGTTCTTGAACGTAGCCCTGTCTTTCATTTTTGTTCATTGATTTCACCTGTGTTAGTTACTCACCTGGTCTCATCAGCTCCTTATGTAGTTCAGTTCATTCTGTTGGTGCCTTGTGAGGTACAGTGGGGGGAAAAAGTATTTAGTCAGCCACCAATTGTGCAAGTTCTCCCACTTAAAAAGATGAGAGAGGCCTGTAATTTTCATCATAGGTACATGTCAACTATGACAGACAAAATGAGAAAAAAAATCCAGAAAATCACATTGTAGGATTTTTTATGAATTTATTTGCAAATTATGGTGGGAAATAAGTATTTGGTCAATAACAAACGTTTCTCAATACTTTGTTATATACCCTTTGTTGGCAATGACACAGGTCAAACGTTTTCTGTAAGTCTTCACAAGGTTTTCACACACTGTTGCTGGTATTTTGGCCCATTCCTCCATGCAGATCTCCTCTAGAGCAGTGATGTTTGGGGGCTGTCGCTGGGCAACACAGACTTTCAACTCCCTCCAAAGGTTTTCTATGGGGTTGAGATCTGGAGACTGGCTAGGCCACTCCAGGACCTTGAAATGCTTCTTACGAAGCCACTCCTTCGTTGCCCGGGCGGTGTGTTTGGGATCATAGTCATGCTGAAAGACCCAGCCACGTTTCATCTTCAATGCCCTTGCTGATGGAAGGAGGTTTTCACTCAAAATCTCACGATACATGGCCCCATTCATTCTTTCCTTTACACGGATCAGTCGTCCTGGTCCCTTTGCAGAAAAACAGCCCCAAAGCATGATGTTTCCACCCCCATGCTTCACAGTAGGTATGGTGTTCTTTGGATGCAACTCAGCATTCTTTGTCCTCCAAACACGACGAGTTGAGTTTTTACCAAAAAGTTCTATTTTGGTTTCATCTGACCATATGACATTCTCCCAATCCTCTTCTGGATCATCCAAATGCACTCTAGCAAACTTCAGACGGGCCTGGACATGTATTGGCTTAAGCAGGGGGACACGTCTGGCACTGCAGGATTTGAGTCCCTGGCGGCGTAGTGTGTTACTGATGGTAGGCTTTGTTACTTTGGTCCCAGCTCTCTGCAGGTCATTCACTAGGTCCCCTCGTGTGGTTCTGGGATTTTTGCTCACCGTTCTTGTGATCATTTTGACCCCACGGGGTGAGATCTTGCGTGGAGCCCCAGATCGAGGGAGATTATCAGTGGTCTTGTATGTCTTCCATTTCCTAATAATTGCTCCCACAGTTGATTTCTTCAAACCAAGCTGCTTACCTATTGCAGATTCAGTCTTCCCAGCCTTGTGCAGGTCTACAATTTTGTTTCTGTTGTCCTTTGACAGCTCTTTGGTCTTGGCCATAGTGGAGTTTGGAGTGTGACTGTTTGAGGTTGTGGACAGGTGTCTTTTATACTGATAACAAGTTCAAACAGGTGCCATTAATACAGGTAACGAGTGGAGGACAGAGGAGCCTCTTATAGAAGAAGTTACAGGTCTGTGAGAGCCAGAAATCTTGCTTGTTTGTAGGTGACCAAATAGTAATTTTCCACCATAATTTGCAAATAAATTCATTAAAAATCCTACAATGTGATTTTCTGGAAAAAAAAAATCTCAATTTGTCTGTCATAGTTGACGTGTACCTATGATGAAAATTACAGGCCTCTCTCATCTTTTTAAGTGGTAGAACTTGCACAATTGGTGGCTGTCACGCCCTGGCTCTGGGGACTCTCGTATGTTGAGCCAGGGTGTTTATTTTGTTTAGGTTCTAGTCGTTGTCTATCTATGTTGGCCTGAGTGACTCCCAATCAGAGGCAACGAGTGTCAGCTGGTTGTCTCTGATTGGGAGCCATATTTAACTCTGTCTTTCACTTTGTGTTTGTGGTTTCTTGTTCTTATTTGGTTTGTGTTAAACCGGAGACATCACGTTATCGTCTGTTGTTTTGGTCGTGTGATCATTAATATATTAAATATGTTCACCTTCAACGCTGCGCATTGGTCTCTCCCTGACGATCGTGACAGAAGAAACCACCAAAACCAGACCAAGCAGCGTGTCCAGGAGCCATCGCTAGCAGATCTCCGTGGCAACCTCGACTGGGTCAAGCCTAGTGAGGAGCAGAGAGGGTGGACTTGGGACCAGTTGAGGAAGAGCTTCGACTGGGTCAAGCCCATTGAGGAGCTGAATGGCGGGAGTTGGAGACAGAGGAGCGAGAGTTGGGCGAGAACGATGGAGGCCTGGCCCACGGGGAGGAGAGACCCCCAGAAAATTTTTAGGGGGGGGCTCACGACGTCGGGGCAGCAGGAGGCCGCGATAGAGCGGTCCAGCGGGTTGGCAGAGGAGGCCGCCAGGTTACGGGAGTCACTGGTCACCAGGGGGAAGGAGGTTGTAGAGGCACGGCGAGAGGTACTGGCGTGTGTTGCCAGTCCGGTCCGGCCTGTTCCTGATCCCCACGTAGGGCCAGTGGTGTGTGTTCCCAGTACGGTCCGGCCTGTTCCTGCCACTCCCACCAAGTCAGTGGTGCGTTTCGTCAGCCCGGCGCGGCCCGTTCCTGCTCCCCGCACCAAGTCAGTGGTGCGCGTCGTCAGCCCGGTCCGGCCCATTCCTGCTCCCCGCACCAAGTCAGTGGTGCACGTCGTCAGCCCGGTCCGGCCCATTCCTGCTCCCCGCACCAAGTCAGTGGTGCGCGTCGTCAGCCCAGTCCGGCCCATTCCTGCTCCCCGCACCAAGTCAGTGGTGCGCATCGTCAGCCCGGTCCGGCCCATTCCTGCTCCCCGCACCAAGTCAGGGGTGCGCTTCGTCAGCCCGGTCCGGCCCATTCCTGCTCCCCGCACCAAGCCAGGAGTGCGCGTCGTCAGTCCAGCACAACCCGTGCCTGGGTCATGTCCGGAGCCGGATCCGCCGCCGAGGCGGAGTGCCCACCCGGTCCCTCCCCTGTTGTGGTTGGTTGGCGCGGTCGGAGTCCGCGCCTTTGGGGGGGGGTACTGTCACGCCCTGGCTCTGGGGACTCTCGTATGTTGAGCCAGGGTGTTTATTTTGTTTAGCTTCTAGTCGTTGTCTATCTATGTTGGCCTGAGTGACTCCCAATCAGAGGCAACGAGTGTCAGCTGGTTGTCTCTGATTGGAAGCCATATTTAACTGTCTGTCTTTCACTTTGTGTTTGTGGTTTCTTGTTCTTATTTGGTTTGTGTTAAACCGGAGACATCACGTTATCGTCTGTTGTTTTGGTCGTGTGATCATTAATATATTAAATATGTTCACCTTCAACGCTGCGCATTGGTCTCTCCCTGACGATCGTGACAGTGGCTGACTAAATACTTTTTTCCCCCACTGTATTGTTCGTTTTGAATCTACTAAGCCTTTTCCTAGCTCGTTTGTGAGAACCAGTTATAGCCTTCAGTCCTAGTTTTTGATTTTCCTGCCTGTGACCACAATTCCTGCCTTTTGCGAAGGCGAAATAAACACCTGCCGCGCTCTGCGCGTGAATCTACACCTTTTTCTCCCTGAGTATTCAGTACAGAAATGTTGTCACGTGTAGTTTCATGGTATCTATCACGTTGAAATTTTGCATCCCCATGTTGTCAGATTTATTTCACATGAGATCATATTTTCACATGTGCTCAGATGTTATCACATGTTGCTTTTACATGTTGTCACATATTATCACATTAACTTCACATGAGATCATATGTGAAACACGTGATCACGTGAAATTCATCTGGTTTTTCCGTAAGGGAAGACACATCAGGGCTCGATTAGCTCTAATAGCATGTGCTCTTTTCAGACCTGGGTTCAAATAGTATTTGAAATCCTTTCAAAAACGTTATCTGTGCTCGATTGCTTGCCTGGCTTATTGAACCAATAGATTATTCCAGAAACCGCAAACCCTGTCACGCCCTGACTCAGGGGACTCTTATATGTTGAGTCAGGGTGTGTATATTATTTGTTATATATATTCTATGTTGTAGGTCTATTATGTGTAGATCTATGTTGGCCGGTGTGGTTCCCAATCAGAGGCAGCTGTAGCTCGTTGTCTCTGATTGGGGCCCATACTTAGGCAGCCTATTGGCACTAGTGGGTTGTGGGATCTTGTTCCGTGTAAGGTATGTTGTTTGTGTCTACCTTGGACTTCACGTTTCGTTTAGTTTGTTGTTTTGTCGTTGTGTTTACTCGGTATAATAAACATGTATGCATAACACGCTGCGCCTTGGTCCGTCCCGTCCTTCAACGAACGTGACAAACCCAGCCCATCAGGCACTCAATGCAGGCTCAAGTAAACTCTCAAAGTATTTGAAGGACTCTGACTCGTTCTGTTATGTCTTACAGTACAGTGATAATGGAGAGCATGCAGAGCACGCCGGCATGGACATCATTAGCCTGTGTGCTGGTAGTGTTGCATTCCTTCCTAGTACCCCCTGCCACCTGTATGACATACCACAGCTGCCAGTACTGGAGCTCCTTTTGCTGAAGTAGCGGGACAGCACTCCCAGGTCAGATGCCAGATGAGTGGAACAATTACCTTGTGTTTGTTACACAAGCAGGCACATACGCACGCACGTACACAAAACACACACACACATGCATGTAAGTACACACACAAACACACACACACACTGATCAGTAGTGATCCCTGTCTACTCTCTGGTATGTTTATCTCTACTCCTTTTCTCCTCCTCCTTCTCTCCAGTGGGCCAGTGGTATTTGTGATAACATTATCTGTGTAACTAGTCAGCCTTATTGGTGGATGTCAGTAAATGTCCTCCCTATTATCTCTGTCATCGCCTTGGTGACGACTGGCATTTATTAAACTTGACTGATGAGCTCTGAACATTTGTGTCTGCCTGGGTCTAGATATTACAGTCAAAGCTGAAATATCTGTCTTTGTTGCTACAAATGTACAGATCTTCTTAACCCAGAGGAGCGCTCCCATTTCTGGACTCCTTATAGAATAATTCCGTGCCACGGTAGTGTCTTCACTATAATGCATTCTTGTTATTAATGAATATTGCGTGGAATTGCTTGATGTTTCTTTCTCCATTGTCCCCTCCACATCCCAAATACTTATGAATGAGACATGAGTTGGAGAGAGAGAGAAAGAGAGAAAGGAATTATGAATTAGAGGAGAAGAGACTGATTGACTTTGGTTGTTTGGATACCGTCGTGTCCTTGTATACCACAGCTCACTCACCCTTTACTTGACATCCTCATTTCCTCGTTCCTGCTCAGCCAAACCTGATTTAGAGTCACATGACACAACCCAACCCGGGTCCTGGGTGAGGGGAGGGGGGCAACCAAATTAAATTAGACCCCCCCCCCACAAACTGGATGAGACAGCTCAGAGGGACGGATGGCAGGAGAAAGGTGCCCTTCAGTTCAGCACTCCTCCCTGGTCCTCCCTCTCTTCCGTCTGTCATTGTCTGACTGCCGCCTCGCATTGCCCTCTCCCTCCGCGCCCCTCCTCCCCAGTCTCTCCTCTGTTTACTCGTTCTACCTCTCTCCAGTCTGACTTTTCTGTGTCTGACCTCTCCCCGACTCCTCCTCATCAGTACCCACCTCATTGCAGTGTGTACAGCATATCAACGAGAAAGAGAAAGCGAGCGAGATAGGGAAAAATCTGCACATCCTGGTTTGGCTGCATGCCTCTCTATTTCACAGGTGCAGTCATCTGTGTTACATCTATTATATTTTATTGAAGCAAGGGAGGACAGCTCAAATTGTTTGGTTATTACACCCTTTAATCCAAATACATACATTTGACTCTCTAAAGGAAACAAGACATTTTGAATTACTACTCTCTCTGCTACACAATGCCACATGTCTGTATGGTGAAAGACTTCTGATCAAGTAGCCAATTAGGTGCCAGTTATCAAGGGTCAGTGGATACGCATGGTTGACATGGTATCATCAGTGGTGCCCGGAGAAGTCGATATACTCCAATTTTTCTAACATTTTCCCAAACAGCCCGCCCGGCGAAGGATAGGCGCCCTCTGAGAAACAGTGACGTACTCTGAATGACCTAAAATGATTAATCCCATATTGGTCTTTCACAGTCAGGACAACCCAATATGTACTGCGCAAGTAGTCTAATAGTAGGCCTACTATTGAAATAGATAAATGAGGATGTCAACTGAGTCAGAAATTGAAAGGTTTCTGATTTTCCCCATTTCTTTTAGGTTTTAGCTTTCAAATTCACACCTTTTTAATTGAAAAAAAACAAAAAAAACATTGGATGTTCTAAGTCAACAACAATGCTTAAACCACATCAGGAGACCACTGTTGAGTCGTAGTTACCCTTTAATTCAAGTGTGGAGGCACTTAGCACTGTTATTTGGTTAGCAGTGTTTCTGTAGCGGCCATGGGATGGAGTTTGCAAAACAAATGGCCACTGGATTGATGCAAATAATCATGATCTCATTCTGCCCGGTAGACATAGGCTGCTTTAATATTTAATTGAGAAGGTTTTTGGGAAAGCCTTTCCATCTACCAGAAGACGGTTAGGCCTATCATTAGCATCTCTATATTTTTCCTGTTCCTTAATTGTTTGAAACCTGGATGTTTTACTACATATTATG
>JAGTTL010001205.1:0-15149 GCA_036851935.1 Coregonus suidteri | reverse complement strand
TACGACTCTCATAAAATAATTCAGTTTTTGTCATCTATACAACTCATAAAATATTCTGTTCTTGTCAACCTACGACTCTCATAAAATAACTGTTGTTGTCATCATTACGACTCTCACAAAATTATTATGTTATTTCACCCTACGACTCTCACAAAATACCAGTTTTTTTCATCCTACGACTCTCATATAATACCCTGTCTTTTTTTCCTATATGACTCATTTGTAAAGTATTCTGTTTTCATCATCCTATAGGAGAATCATCAAAATTGCCACAGCCACAGTAGTTACAGTAGTATTGATTTCATATCTTAAAAACACTAAACGTTAATCTAGAGTATACATTTTATTCCACCTGCCTTGGGCTGTGCGTGATGTAGGTGGTACCCACCATTTCATTCATTACAGAAGAACACTATTGAAAAATGGCATCAGTACTTCATAGTTCACTACTTGAGCATTCATAAACAAGTACACATACAAATATTTGATTTATCAATATGTTGTAATGTTGCGTTCTCATTTATTCTCTTTCTACTACACTTCACTGTTAACTCTGTTAGCAACAGCAACAAAAACTGAGATCCAGACACTCATTAGCCAGGCCAATAAATCTTTATGACGCGTGATACAAATGTAAAGCAATGATCGGATGACTATCAGTAGATTACCTGAGTCTCCGTGAGATAACAAAATGTTATGATCTTTAAGCTGTCGTGAGAGAGAGAGAGAGAGGAGGAGAGAGGGTCGATAGCATTCAAGAAGGAGCGAGAGAGAGAGAGATGAGAGTGAAGAGTAATCGAGAGAGAGAGAAAGAGAGAGAGAGATGAGAGAGAGAGAGAACGCACTGTGTTTCCTTCTCTCTCTTTGGTCAGAAAAAAGTTTATTAAAATCAATATACTCTCAAAGCTGATTTGCTTTGAGTGTTGATTGTGCTGCTTTCTCAGAACGGACGGTGGTGGAAGTTCGAAACAAATATGGGAAACCTCTGATCTGAGCAATGGAGAAGGAAGCAGTATTCAACTACAGTCAAATGTTACCACACAATGTCAAGTTCTTCAGACGTACTAGTTTCTCCCACAGAAAACTGTGCTCAATGTTAACGTTTATACTATAATAAACAACAGAACTAAGTCACATTCTAAAGCTCAAAAAACCGTCAACCCTCTAATGAGGCAATTTGTGGTGGTAAACGTTGAAAGGATATGCATTTTTATAGGCACATGATTGAGGAGTCCCTTGTGTCTGTCTCAAGAGGATCATTAGGTAAAATGGTACTCACTCAGTGGTGTCAAGACATGTTTCACACAACTTACACAAGCTAAACACCTCAATCTCTTGCAGAGCTCACACAAAGTCGCATTATGAGTATTCAGCATCTGACTGTGTGAAATTGTCTCTCTCCTCAGCAGTAGCTAAAGACTTCCACCAACGTTCGCTACATCATGATTAAATATAGTCTTTCATTAATATTGAATATTACAGTCCGCACCCAGGCAGTTACATTTACAGTGACATTTACGTCATTTACGCCAGACGCTCTATCCAGACGCGACTTACAAACTAGGCTCCCCTATTGCTGTGCTGTGTTTCGCACTATAGTAATCTGTTCATTATGGGAGGTTATTGTCGCACACTGTAACTCCTACAAAGTGCGGGAAAACGACAAGAGGGAATCTAGAATGCCCACTGTGCCACAACCAGGGACTGCCATTATGTATCAAATGTGTTGTTGTTGGTGTGGTGCGTTGGTGTTGTGTGTGTCGCCTCTCCTTTTCCAGATGTCTACTAGTAATGAATGACAGTTAAGCAGGATGTGGAGTGATTAAGACAAATTGAGTCATTTTCACCAGCAATAAGGGACGCATGTAATACAGACGTCTCGACTTTAACACTAGCTAGAACCAAGGGATGAGATGAGCACATTTCAACTACTGTTACTCAAAGTGGATTAGACTCGATTTAAAGGAGGGCTGTATTATCGGGTATGGGGGTGGGGGGCACCTTCTTCTGTGCTTGTGTTGTGTGGAGAACGATTAGCTGGCTATGTCCGTGGGCCTCTGTAGCCTCAACTTGTGTTTAGAGCATGGCGCTCGTAACGCCCCACCAGGGTAGTGGTTCGAATCCACGGGCTGACCAAACCCATACGTAATTAAATGTATCATGACACACAAGCGACTTAAATCGCTTTGGATTAAAAGTGTCTGCTAAATCTAGCATATGTATTATGTGACGCTTGTGTCTCTTCTCCATTCGTATTATTATGCGAGACACGTCTTTTTTCATGGAGGAATTATGTACCAAAGATTTTTTCTCTCCTCTCTTTTTTCTCTCATCCTTATGCAGATGCAGGCGGTCGGCACGTGGAGATGATGCCCCCACAGTGCCTTAACATCAAGTCGGCATGGCGCCGGCCTGTGAAGACATCCAGACACCATGTGGTGGCGCTTTGTATGCGTCCTTCAGTATCATTACAACTCCGATAGCCAGTGTGTCAGGCAGCAATGGAGCAGACGAGAAGTTAGAGAGAGGGGGATTGTGCGGTCTTCATCAGGGACCCGGCATTCAACAAATAGGCCATTTGTACCAAATGGCACCCTGTTCCTCTGTTCAAAAGTTAGTGCCACTATAGGGCCACATTATGGTGCCATTAGGGACAAAAGAGTTTACGTCTCGAGTAGGACGTGGCTATGATGTTACTGCAGGTCTGTTTGGCTGCTCCTCTAGATCAGCAACCTGCTCTCCGAGGGGGATGCCTTTTTAAAATATGGCGGCCCTGGTTGCTTCCATGCCCCACTCGCTCTCTCCCTGGGATATCCAGGCTGCTTTTCTATAAGTCTCTCTCTCTTTACCCAGCATCATTCTTCACAAGCTGTATGTGTAAGAGATGGTCTAAGAGCTGGAGAGATTGACTTTACAAAGTGCTTCTTGCTCAGACTTTGCGGTTGACCTTCTAGGAACGTAAGGTTCTCCAGTTTACTGTTGTTGGGCGTACTAACTTTTTTTGAACTTGAAAAATCCGAGCTGTTATACTCTCGCCGACGCCGACCTGCTACTCTCAAGAGAACATCTGGCAACATTAGAGACTTATTTTCACTGACTCAACACACACATCCAAACCATACACACAAGAACACACACAAACGACTTCACACATCACACCACCGTTCAAAAGTTTGGGGCTCCACTTAGAAACGTGCTTAGCAAAATTGTTTTTACATTTACATTTGTAGTCCATCTAGCATACACCGCTCTTATCCCAGAGGATTACAGTTAGTGAGTGATTACATTTTATATACTGGACCCCCCATGGGAAACGAACCCACAAACCCTTGGCGTTGCAAGCACCATGCTGTACCATAACTGAGCTGCAAGGGGACCTAAAGAAAGAAAGCAATTGTTCGTCCCTATTAAAATAACATCAAATTGATCAGAAAATACAGCCGGTAGGACATTGTTAATGTTGTAATGGCTATTGTATGCTGGAAACGGAAGATTTTTTATGGACATATCTTACCTCGGATGGCTCAGAGGACCAATTTTCAGCAACCATCAGTCCTGTGTCCCATTGCACGTGGCACTCCCCCTTGTGTTTGCTATCCAAGTTCTAGCATTTTTCTAAAAGGCTAATGGAGCATTAGAAAAACCCTTTTGCAATTATGTTAGCACAGCTGAAAACTGTTTGTGCTGATTTAAAGTAAGCATATAAAATCATTGGCACTTCTTATGAGAATAGTTGATGTATTGGTAGATATAAGCAATCTTGTGGGTTCGATATATACAGCGCTCAAAATGGCCAGTAAACAATGATAACTTTCTTAATGAAAGATCGTCAGTGTATTCGTGCTATGAGAAATGAAGGGACTCTATTCCATGCGAGAAATATCCCAAGAAACTGAAGATCCTCGTAACACGCTCGTGTGACTACTCCCTTCACTCAGAACAGCGCAAAATTGCTGCTAACCAGAATAGGAAAGAGGAGTGGCGACCACCCGGCTCCGGTTGCACAAGTGAGCAATTTGATGACAAACAACATTAGACAGTGTTAGTTTGAGAAAACAGACGGCCTCACAGCGTCCCTCAAACTGATTAGCTTTCTTAAAATAGTACCCATCACAAACATCAAGTTCGCAGTGTCAACGTCAACAGTGAAGAGGCCGACACCGGTGAGCTGGACCTTCCTAGGCAGAGTTGCAAAGAAAAAGCCAATTTCTCAGACTGGCCAATAAAAATAAAGATTAAGATGGGCAAAAGAACACAGACACTGGACAGAGGAAGATTGGACCAAAAAGTGTTATGGACAGACAAATCGAAGTTTGAGGTGTTCGTTATCACAAAGAAAGAACCATTTGTAAGACGCAGACCAAATGAAAAGATGCGGGAGGAAGTGCTTGATGCCATCTGTTCAAGCATGGTGGAGGGAATGTGATGGTCTGGGGTTGGTGCTTTGGTGGTGGTAAAGTGGGGAGATTTGTACACGGGTAAAAGGGATCTTGAAGAAGGAAGGCTATACACTCCATTTTGCAACGCCATGCCGTACCCTGTGGATGGCGCTTGATTAGAGCCAATTTCCTCCTTACAATGCAGACAATGACCCATAAGCACAACTCCAAACCTATGCAATAACAATTTAGGGAAATGAAGCAAGTCAGCTGGGTATTCCTATCTGTGCTATAATGGAGTGGCCAGCACAGTCACCGGATTCTCAACCCTATTGAGCTGTTTTGGGAGCAGCTTGACGTATTTTATGGTACGTAAGAAGTGCCCATCAAGCCAATCCAACTGTTGTGGGAGTGCTTTCAGGAAGAATGCTGGTGTTAAACACATCATCTTCTGATTACCTCAACAAATTGACAACTAGAAGGCCAAAGGTCTGCAAGGCTGTAATTGCTGCAAATGGAGGATTCTTTGACAAAAAGCAATAGTTGAAGGACGCACTTATTATTTCAATTAAAAGCATTATTTCTAACATTGTCAGTGACTACATGTCCTATTCATCTTTTGCTATATTTCCTATTCAAACTCATTTCATGTATGTTTTCATAGGAAAACAAGTACATTTCAAAAGTGACTCTCACATCAAACGTTTTGAGAATGACAAAAGTATTGGTCTTCACAAAGTTTGCTGCTTCAGTGTTTTTTCAGATATTTTTGTTCAGATGTTATTATGGGTATTACTGAAGTAGAATTAACAACAATCATTCTCCATAAGTGTGTCAAAGGCTTTTATTGAAAATTGACATTAAGTTTATGCAAAGAGTCAATATTGCAGGTTTGACTACCTTCTTTTTTCAAAGACCTCTGCAATCCAGCCTGGAATGTGTCAATAAAATTCGGGGCCACATCCTTGACTGGATGGCAGCCAATTCCTGCCATAATCAATGCTTGGTAGGGTGTCAGATATTCTGTGGGTTTTTTTTGTTTGCACCAGTCGCCTCTTGAGGAATGCCCACTAAGTTCTCAAGTGGATTAAGGTCTGGGGAGTTTCCTGTCAACGGACCCAAACTTTCGAACGTTTTGTTACACCCGGAGGACACTTAGTTATCACTTTTGCCTTATGGCAAGGTGACTCCATCATGCTGGAAAAAGCATTGTTCCATCACCAAACTGTTCTGGGATGGTTTGGGAGAAGTTGATCTCAGAGATTGTGTTGTCCCATTTTTATCAGGGCTGTTTTCCTTATGCAAAATTTAGTGAGCCCACCCTTGGCTGAGAAAACCCCCAACTTTAATGTCTCAGGAGTTTTACTTTTGGGCATGCACAGGTGAGGTAGCGCTCCCCTTGTTTCCCGGACAAGTTTTTTCCCCGGATGCCCCAAACAATCAAAAAAAGGAGATTCATCAAAAAAATGACTTTACCCTCTCAGAGTCCAATCCCTGTCCCTTTTGCAGAATTCGTCGTCCCTGAGGTTTTTCCTGGAGAGAAGTGGCTTCCTCGCCCCTTCTTGCCCCACCGGCCATCCTCCAAAATATTGCCTCACTTGCGTGCAGATGCACTCACACCTGCCTGCTCCCCTTCTTGAGAAAGCTTCATGGTGGTCCCCCGACCCGCAGTAAATCAACTTTAGGGACGGTTTCCGGGCGCTTGCTGGACTTTCTTGGGCCCGAACCCTTTTCACAAAAATTTGAACCTCTCCTTAAAAGTTTTTGATGATCCGATAAATTTGTTTTGGTGAATCCATAGCAGCAATTCTTTGCCTGTGAAGCCCTTTTTTTGAAAAGCAATGATGAGGGCACTTTTTCCCTTGCGGGTAACCATGGGGCGGGCCAATTGGCCCAGCCGCCGGGTAGGGGGGGGAAAGGCCGGCGGGGATGTACTAAATTTGGTAGAGATGGGTTTACAACCCGGGGTTGGGGGTTAAAATTCCCACGGGGACCAGTATAAAATTTTTTTTTTTTTTAAAAAGTATCATCACAACTGTAAGTCGCTCTGGATAAGCGTCTGCTAAATGATAAAATGAAAATGTAAAGTAAACGAGGAAGAAAATGTTTCAAGCACCACCCCCCTTTTTAAAGTTCCATCTGTTATTCTAACTCAATCAGCAGACAGAGTGTTTCCCACCCTTTTCCCTCGCAACCCTTCCCTGTGTTAAAGAGAGAATCACTACTGAGTCAGCGGGCCCCTTTCAGGAGGCTAAAAGCAGTGAAATGTTTTTGGGTTTAAGTTTTTTATGGCAAAAGAGGGACTTTGAAATTTAATTGCAATTCACTAAAATTTTCATAACATTCTGGAGTATAGCAAATTCCCATATAAAAACTGAGGCAGCAGATTTGTGAAATTAATTTTGTGTCATTCAAAAAAACTTTGACCAAAAATGTACAACAGTCAACGTGTGTTTTTTTAAAACAGATTACTATCAATTTGTCACTCTGTACGAGTAATTTTTTGAGCAGGGGAAAATGAAAATTGTAGCGATCTTTTTTAAAAATGCTTCTATAGTTTAATTTTTCCACTTAACAAATGTCAACTTTTTTGCCTTACATTTTTTATCAAACCTTACAAAAAAGTCCTTTTAAATTTTAAAACCCCATAATAATTCCATTCCGTTTTTTTTTCTGCTGTGAGAAGCGAGTAAAAAAAGAAATGATCTGTATATTATTTAATGCCGACCAAAACACTATTGTCAGTTGGGGGGGTCCCTTTTCCTTGTTCGGGCAGTTCGGGGGTCGTCGTCTCGGGGTATACTGCACCGTTCGATGTCAGTTTGATTGGTTTTTTCTGTTTTCACACTTTTTTTGTTTAGTGTTATTAGGCACCCCATTTTTATCTTGGTTTGGTCAGGTTTGTGTGTAATGTTTATGTCACGGTTGTTTTTTGGTCTCTGTATTGGCTCTCTTTTTTTCTGTTTGTAAGAGAAATCCGCCGTTTTGATACTTACTTTGGCAGTTAGTGTGCGTTTGTTTTTTGCCTGTGGCCCGGCCCGGGTTTTGGGGTGACTACGGACTTCTAAGACATTGGTTTTAACTCTGTGCCTGCGTGTGACCCATTCCACTCACTCCACCTGACAACTATTCACTGTATATTTGTAAAATATCATACTTGACTAGCACATTCATAAATCTATATGAATATCATATTGCTACTATCATTTTTACATGATATTCCTTTATTTTTTACCTGTTTTTTTATTTTCTTTTTATTATTTTTGTTTGATTATTGTACGCAAAATTTCAGCACCTTTTAAAACTGCTGTAAATGTTATGTGAAAAAAAATTTGATTTTATTTTGTGAGTCGTCAGTCTCTACAGCAAAATTTCAATGGAAATGAAATACGTACGTATTTTTTGAACCCAAAATCTAATTTCAATGACATAAATTTTAGCATGGGATTAGATCCCAAACCGTCAGGTTTAAAAATATCTTCAAATGAGAGCTCTTCTCTGGTCAGGAGGGTTCCGCACGCTAAAGTAACTCTCTCTCCCTCCTTCCTCTGTCTTATCTTCCAAACCTATCCCCTGCCTTGATACTGGAACCCTCGATGCTCCTCTCCACCCCTCTGGTTTAGCATTTCCCCGGTCACTCGGGTGCGTCCTACCGCAGGGCGTCCCCAGGTGGCGTGGCAAGAATCTGTTCCCCCAGTTTTTCACACTGGTGTCCCCCCGGGCCCGTTCTAGGGCCCCCTCCTATTCTCTCATACACCCAAGTCCTTGGCTCTGTATATCCCACATGGTCTCTCCATCAGCACGCAGAAACACACAATTCCTTTTCCCCTTTTCCCCCTGAAACAAGGGGGCGAATCAATTTGCATTTTGGCAGACAACAGTGGGGAGTGGATCCCCCACCAAGCTGAACCTGGAAGACGGGTGCTCTTCTCCCGGGGAAGGATGCCCGCCCCATGATTCCCCAGCCGGTTGACAATCCTTTTTCCCTCCTCCAGAGGAAAAGAACCTTGGGTCCCCTGGACAACCCCCTGCGTTCCCCTAACATAAAAAGCGGGCCCCGACCGCAGGTTCAGCTCTAAACATTCGCAGAGTACGACCACCACACAGAGAGCGAAGGGTCCTAACCCAGACTTTCCCGTCGGATTACTGCAATCGCTGTTGGCTGGGCCCCCTGCCTGGCATTAAACCCCTACAATTACCAAAACGTGCCCCCCCGTTGGTGTTCAACCTTCCCCAAATTCTCATGTCACCCGCTCCCCCCCACCTCCACGGCTTCCTTTGAGGCTCGCATTTACAAGACCATTTTTTCCTACGGAGCGGAGGGGAACGGCACCTCCTTTCCTTCAGTCATCAGACCCCACACCCAAACGAGGGGATAGTTTTATCCACCTTGGCCTGCAGTCCCCTACCCCTCGGAAGCACATTTTCCCCTCAGCCCCGCAAAGCTTTCGCTGCTCTGGCACCCCCAAAGGGGGAATAAGGTCCCCCCCGAGCAGGACAGCGGAGTCATGACCCCCTTCGGAGACACTTTAAACCCTACCTTTAAGGGAAAACGGATAAAAAAGTAACCTTTACCCCCCCCCCCCCCCCATTAAAAAAAGAAGAAGAAAAGGGTTTTTCCCCCGGCTATCATAAGTGAAGCATCAATTGAAGCGCTTGGATAAGAGCGTCTGCAAAGATTAATGAAAAGGGGGTTTATTGTGCACAATATCAGACTGTTCATAACTTTTTCTTGTCTAGTTGCCCGAGCAAAAAATTTTTTGAGTTGTCTTTTCCCAAGGGGTAGGCTATTTCCCCCTTTGTGAAGAAAGGAATAAATTAATTCATACGAAAAGGAAAAATTAGCCCCGATGTTTAGGTTTCAAATTTTGCAACTGACCCGAGCAAATGGCAGACGAGACAACAAGAAATAGCTGAGGGCATTATGGAGTTTTTCTCAAACAGGAAAAAGAGAAGTTTGAAAGTGTAATCATTTCTCCCTTCCCTTTCCGCCATTAAATCACATCAGTGCGCCCGGGGAAGCCTGAAATAAGTTTATGGTCTATAGCCAAAACATAACCCGGAAGCAATTAATTAGAAAATTAACTCACCCCGTTAAAACAACTGTTAAAGAGGCCAAAAAAAATTGTTTTCCCTTCCTCTCTTTTCTCTCTCTCTCTTTTCTCCTCTTCTCTCCTCTTTTCCTTACAAAAAAATTTTTTGGGGGTTTTATGTATTATTCACCCAAATTTGATTTGTTTTCAGAAAGAGATCCCCGGGAACCAAAGGGAAGGAAAATGAAAGTTTTAAGGGGAAGGATTATGATGAGAGTTTTTGTTTTAGGTTTTCGGGGACAGAGTGCGGGGCTAATGAAAAAAAAACACATTTTAAACTGTCTGAAATACGGTGGGATCAGGAATAAAAAAAACCTAGCATGGCCCTAGATTAGTACAGCCAAAAAAGTTTCTTTTTTTTAAAGGGGGAAAAACGTTTTGTCAAAACATCAGCAAATCTACAAACAAGGGTATAGCTTCAAAATTTTTAAAAACCCCCAGGGATTGTTGGGTTCAATTATAGCCAATAAATTGGGGGGTGGTATTTTTCCCAGCCCACCCCTAAGTTTTATGGGCCTTTTTGGGCTGCTTTTTTTCGCTTTTTCACAACGGGCGAGGGGGAAAAACAACAAAAAAACACTTTTTGTGCGATAGTGAAAAATCATTAATCAAAAGATTATTGAAAAAAAAAACCAATTTGATGGGGTTTTCTGAGTTTAAAAATTTGATAAAAATCATAGGTTTGAATCTCATACCCCAAGAAAAATTTTAAAAAAATTTTGATTCTCCTGTTGATTTCCGGGAAAGGCTAAAAAAGAATAATCTCACAACCCCCAAAGGTCAGAAAAAAAAAGGGGCTTTTTGGGTTACTGGTTTGTGCGTTTCAGAGATTCAATTTTACAAGGGAAATAGGAAATGCTTTTTAGGGAGTAAGAGTGTTAAAAACCTTTCTGACTGTAAAAAAACCCACTGTTCCGGGACTGGTGGGGGAAGAAGAAGAAAAAGAAGAAAAGAAGAAGAAGAAGAAAAAGGGGAAGAAAAAGGGAAGAAGAAGAAGAAAAAGAAGAAGACAGTAGTGGGGTTTCCCTTGTGAATAATTAAAAAAGTTTAAACCCTCTCAAAATATTTCCCACCCAGTTGGCTTGTCAAAGTTTTCTACGCAGGCCCAAAATCAGTCATCTCCCCTGGCTATAAATTTAAATTAAAGCTACGGGGAAAAAGGTATTTTTTGTAGGCAAACCCAAAAAAAAGACAAAAAATTTTACTTCACAATATCTGGAGGGGCAGGAGGTAGGGCAGACAGCCCATTTGTTTAACATTCAGCCGGGGAAAGGGGATTTATTTTGCTGGGGGCCCCCCTCCCCCCATTTAAATTTGGGGAAAGATGGGTTAACTTGACCTGCCCCCACGGGGGAAAAAAAAATTAAACCGTCTTTCCACTTTGGGTTCAATGTAATTTCATTAAAATTTAAATGGAAAAAAAACGTTGATTCAACCAGTGGGTGGATAGTAGGGTGCCCCCTTTAATTTTTTAAAAACGGGTTAGAGTTTCAGAATAACGTAAAAGGGGAAGGGGTTTTTAGGTAAATTGTAGGGTAGGAAATTTGTAAAAAAACTTTTTCGGGGGTAATAAGGGTCTCTTTAAGATTTAAGCATTTTTGGAAATTTATGACGCCAAGCCATGAGTTTCCTGACTAATAAGAGTGGGCTTGATCTGTATTCAAGGATTTTCCCTTTTCAAAACACCCAAAAACTTGGTGCGGGGGGAAAGAGAAACCTTTTACAAGTTGGTATTCCTCTAAAACCCAGGCTGATTTCTAAATTTCTCACAGCAAACATTTTATCTGTCTTATCTCTGTCTCTCTCTCTGCCCCCGTCTTCTTTTCCTTTAAAGGAAATTTTAAATTTTTAAATTTTAAGGGTTTTTATTAGCAGGGAAACGTATTTTTAACTTTCCCCCAAAGCAAGTGAATTTTAGTAGTAAAAAAAAAGTGAAATAAACAAAAATATTAACAGAAAAACATTAAAGCAGAAGTTCCCAAAAAAAATAAAGACATTTAAAATTCCCATATATTGTATATACCCCAGGGGGTTAAAACAAGAAAAAATTTTAGTTAAAGTCAAAAGGGAAAAAATTAAAGAAAAAATAAAAAAGGGGTTTGTAAAAATGGTTTTTTGGGTTTTTCCCCACGGGTTTGGGCCTTTTTTCTTGGGGCAAAAAGGTAACAAATCGGGGAAAGGTGAGGGGCCACACGGGTTTTTCACCCAGTAAAAAGGGGATTTTTATCAAATTGGGTTTTTTTTGAATTTTTTGTGGATCGTTTGTAATCTGAGGGAAATATGTGTCTCTAATACGGCATAATTTGGCAGGGGGTTTAAAGGAATTTGCAGCTAAAGGTTTCCCTCATTTTGGGCAGTGTGCCCCATACCCGTTTTCCCTCTTGGGGACCCAGGTCGGGCCTACGGCGGCCTTTCTCAATAGAAAGGCTATGAAAAACCTGAGTCGGGTACATAGTCAAAGCTTTCCTTAAGTTTGGGGCATTTCAAGTGGTCAGGTTTTCTCCCCAATGTGTACTCTTGTTTAGGGCCAAATAGCATTTTTTATTTTTGCTCTTTTTTTTTGTTTGTTTTTTCCAATGTGTCAAGTAATTTCTTTTTTTTTTTTCATGTTTTGGTTGGGTCTAATTGTTTTGTTGTTTTTGTGCCCGGGGGCTCGTGGGGGTGTTTGTTTTGAAAAGAGCTCCCGGACCAGCTTTCTTAGGGGGCTCTTCTCCAAGTTCATCTCCCCTGTAGGGATGGCCCTTTTTTATGGAAAAGGGTTTGGGGAAACATTTCCTTTTTGTGGTTATAGAATTTAACGGCCCTTTCTGGAAATTTTTTTAATTAGCGGGGGTTGGCCCAATTTGTCTGCGTGCATTTTTTTGGTTTTTCGTTGTACAAAAGAGGATATTTTTTTCAAAAATTCGGGTGCCGAGTCTCAATTTGGGTTTGTCCCATTTTTTTTTCCCCCTTTTCTCTCTTTTTCTCTTTTCCCCCTCTTTTTTTAAAAAATTTCAATTTACAACATAAATGCCTGAAGTTTCTATTTAAACCCTTGTTTGTTTAAAATTTTTAGGATTTTTAAAAACAGTCCAGCAAAATGTCATGCTAAATTTAAAGAGCAGTGATTTTCGGCGTTGTTTTTTTGAGAGAGAGAAAAGAGAGAGACTGAAATGACTGACTGACGTAAAGGCCTGGTGGAATAATGCAATGGTAATGTTCTTACCCCCAGATTCAGTTCACTGAGGGGTAAAGAAGAAACTTTTTATAATATATATTTTAATTTTTTATATACAGCTTTTATAAAGGGAGCAGTCAATTTTTTAAATTTTGGGGAGGTTTTTCAGGTTTAAAATAAAATAAATGAGTAGAAAAAAAGGTCTAGAGTTCATTAAGGTTTTACAGGCTATGAAAACAAGAAAAAAGCCAGAATTCTTGATAAAAAAGCTCATATTGGTATATGTAGCAGTGGGGATCTGAAAAACTCAACCCCCAAGCCGACTTCAGGATGTTGCGGGCCGAGGCCCCCGGTTCTTTCTGGTTGAGGGTAGGGGGGGAAAAGAGGTATAGCTAAGCCAGCACGGGAAGCCCTTTAAAAAATGGTTCGCAAACCCGCGGGTTTTTGGGGGTACTTTTGGGGGAGTGAATTCGTGATGGGGACTGAAAAAATCATTCCTCAGCGTTCGCCATTGCGCTATGATCTGTGCCCTTTTTCAGTAGCGTATTGGTCGGGTGCTTCAAAGGGTGGTCGGGTGTTTTTGCAGGCAGACGCCCAAAAATTCAAGTCTCGATATGAGCTGGACGGGGGCTAAGCAACAGCGGACTCCTTTAATAAATCATTTAAAATAGGGATTTAGAAAAAAAATTTGAGGTTAACGATCTGGACAGTTCTGTGCGTAACCGTAGAATCTTCTGAAGGGATGGATGTGGGGCAATGAGCAGCAAGTCACGGTTATTTGGACTATCTGGATTTGGGGGAAGCGGTGCTTAAAGTGCTTTTCTTTGCCGCTTCAGCAGTCCCCCATGGGCTTTGGTTGAGAGTTTTCCCTTTTTCTGGGTGGAGACATCGCAAAACCCGAACTCCAAATTTTTTAACAGCCCAGAATTTAATCTGGGTTAAACCCAAAATTATTTTAGCTACTTGGGGTTGTATAATGGATGAAAATGCACACACAAAGTGGGGAAAAAAAATATTTGATCCCTGGATTTTTTTACATTTTCACATGACAAAAAAAATTTTCAGTCAAATTTTTCACGGGTTCTGCCCAGGCGTCCTCCTCTAGTTCGGGCAGGGTTCGGCGTTTGTGTCCCCCGGGGTACTAGCTGCCCCCGTTGAAAGTTCTATTTGATTGCTTTTGTCTGTCTTTACACATGTGTCCCTTTGTGTCTGATTACGTTTTTCATAAGTTGCCTGTTTGTATTGGATAGGTTGTGTGTTGTTTTTTCGCCTGTCCGTAGTTGCTGCGTGTTTTGTATCTGTTTCGTTGTTTATTGTTGTCACGCTCTGGCTCCGGGATTTTGTATGTTGAGCCAGGGTGTGTTCGTTCGTGGTTTCTGTTTGGTTGGGTTGTTCTATGTGGTTGTATTCTTTTTTTTGAATGAGTGATCCCAATCAGAGGTAACGAGTGTCGCTGTTGGCTCGTTGTCTCTGATTGGGAGCCATTTTTATACTGTCTGTTTCACCTTGGGGTTGTGGGTTTTTGTCCGTGTTCAGTTCAGTGTTACTGTGGATTTCCCACGATCGTGTTTTGTTTTGTATTGTGCTTTAACTAATTAAAGTCATGTTCGTTTCACACGCTCCCGCCTTGGTCTACTACTTCGCTACTAGACGATCGTGACAGAAAACCCACCATACAAAGACCAAGCAGCGTGTCCAGGAGCAGGCCCGCCTGGTCATGGGAGGAAGCGCCCCGGAAAGGAAATGGAGAGGTGGCGATGGCCCAGGTGGGGCAAAGTGTGGTCCTGGGAGGGCATGCTCGGGGGCAAGGGACCTTGGGGTAGGATCAAGGCCTGGCGAGAGAGGAGCAGCGGCGTCAGCAGTGCCATCGTCTGACGGACGAGAGGCACCCCCATAATTTTTTAGGGGGGGCACACGGCATGGGCGACTGGGCAGCAGGAGGCTGCCACAGGCGAAATAGGAGAAGAGGAGAGAAGGCCACCGGGTTACGGGAGCCCTTGGCGAGAGGAGGGAAGGAAGTCGTAGAGGCACGTCGAGAGGGGCGGGGGGGTATTGCCAGTCCGGTCCGGCCCGTTCCTGATCCCCGTTTTTAAAGCAGTGGTGTGTGTTCCCAGTACGGTCCGGCCTGTCCCTCTCCACGCACCAAGTCTACGGTGTGCGTCGACAGTCCTGCCCGGCCTGTTTTCCCGCTCCCACGCAACCAAGTCTACGGTGTGCGTCGACAGCCCTGCCCGGCCCTGTTCCTGCTCCACGCACCCAAGTCTACGGTGTGCGTCGACCCGCCCTGCCCGGCCTGTTCCTGCTCCACGCACCAAGTCTACGGTGTGCGTCGACAGTCCTGCCCGGCCTGTTTTCCCGCTCCACGCACCAAGTCTACGGTGTGCGTCGACAGCCCTGCCCGGCCCCGTTCCTGCTCCACACACCAAGTCTACGGTGTGCGTCGACAGCCCTCCCGGCCGTTCCTGCTCCACGCCCCCAATCTACGGTGTGCGTCGACACCCGCCCGGCCTGTTCCCGCTC